>LOND01001129.1:0-10234 GCA_014220965.1 Paragonimus kellicotti
CGGCTGTGCAATCAATGTCTTTTCTAACAGCCGATAGAATTCCAAGCATGACAAGGGGCGAATGATCGTTCCAACGCTAGGGGTCTAGTTGGGCTTTCAGAGCAGCCTTCAGCTGACGATGAAATCGTTCGACCAGACCATTTGCAGCCGGATGGTATGCAGTGGTTTTGATATGATCGACTCCAAGCAACCGGTTGAAGTCTCTGAACAGCGTTGATTGGAATTGTGTGCCTCTATCGGTGGTTACGGTAGACGTCCGTGAGCGCTCGCGCAACTGTTTCAGTATTCTGTTAGGGAGGGGTATTGCCACTGGCCATCTGGTGAAACGGTCAACGCACGTCAAGATATACCGATGACCTTTTGAATACGGTAACGGGCCGACTATGTCAACATGGACATGACTGAAACGTGCGTCGGGGTTAGCGAATGTGCCGGGGTCGTGATGGTATGTCTGTGGACTTTGCTGCGTTGACAATCAAGGCAAGTTCTCGCCCATTCTTGTATGTCCCTATGCATGTTCGGCCATACAAATCTATCTGAAATCAGCTTGACGGTGGCACGAACGCTGGGATGAGACATGCAGTGGAGACTGTTAAAAACAGAACGTCTGAAGTTTACTGGCACAAATGGGCGAGGGCTGACTGTCGTGGTATCGCATATGATTGTGCCTTCGCAGTTGGCAAGAGGCAACTCCCGAAGTTTGAGCGAAGAAGAGGTGCGACACTGCTGCAATTCCGGGTCGTTGTTTTGTGCTCGGGCTAATTCCTTCAAATTAACAGTGTCAGTTCGGTGTAAACCACTTAAAGTAACTCTGGACAAGGCATCGGCGACAGTGTTTTATCTCCCGCGATATATCGTATGTCCGTTGTGAACTGGGAAATGTAGTCCAACTGTCGAATTTCCCTTGGAGAATAACGGTCGGGCTTGGCGTTGAAGGAATAAATAAGTGGTTTGTGATCTGTTAGGACAGCAAAACGCCTGCCTTCCAACACGTGACGAAAGTGTTTAATGGCGAGAAAGATAGCCAGCAACTCGCGACCGAAGGTACTATAGCGCGTTTGAGCTTGCTGAAGCTTGCGGGAGAAAAATGATAACGGCTGGACTTGACCATTCACGATCTGCTGCAGAACAGCGCCGACAGCTGACTGGGATGCATCGGTCTGTAAAATGAGATCCGAACCTTCGTCTACACGCATGTGTGCCAGGGTTGTCACTTGTGATAACGCGTCTTTGGCTGCGAGAAATGCAGCCTTAGCCGGAGACGGTAAGATAAAATGCTTGGGATTATCCTTTAACAAATCTGTAAGGGGTTTCAACAACTCCGAACAGTGCGGGATAAACGGCAGTAGTAATTTACAATGCCTAGAAACCGGCGCAGGCTTTTCTGGGATTGTGGTGGCGGATAATCTTTAAGGGCAGCGATTTTCTCTGGTAAGGGTTCAATACCGTCACGAGTGATTCGGTGGCCCAAAAATCTATGGAGTCTACTCCAAAGACACACTTCATCGGATTTAGGGTTACGCCATACTGATCAAAACGTTCGAAAACTGCACGGAGATGTGACATGTGCTGATGTTCGTCCTTGCTCGCAACGAGAATGTCGTCAATATAGACAAACAAAGTGTAGACCACGGAGGACTTGGTCCATGAACCTTTGAAAGGTCTGAGCTGCATTTCGCAACCCAAATGGCATGCGGACAAATTCATATAGTCCAAATGGGGTAGTGATTGCCGTCTTCGCCACGTCTTCCGGGGCCACGGGGATCTGGTGATATGCCCGAACTAAATCAAGCTTTGAGAAAATGGTCATACCGTGCAGACCGATGGAAAAATCGTGAATGTGAGGAATTGGGTACCTGTCAGGGACGGTGGCGTTGTTTAAAGCGCGATAATCACCACACGGACGCCAGTCGCCAGGTGAGGTTTTAGGTACCATATGCAAGGGTGAAGCCCAAGGGCTACTGGACGGCTGAATGATTCCGAGTCGCAAAAGGTTCTCGAATTCAGCTTTGGCGATTTTGAGCTTCTCTGGTGGTAACCGACGGGGGCGGCGACAGTAGGTGGTCCTTTGGTGGTAATGTGGTGAAAAACGTCATGTTTTACTGGTGCCAGTGAGCCTGATGGGTTGATAAGGCGTGGGAACTGGCGAAGCAGAGTTGCAAAACTGTTGTCTGGTAAGGCGAACGTAACCCCATTGAATTAATCGATGTGGCCTTTCCGTGTACGCACAAGGTGTTGTGCTGTCCAACAGTTTCCGACTCCTTACATCCACCACGAGTCCAAAGGAGGTAAGAAAGTCAACACCAATAATTGGGTGCTGTACGTCTGCAACGGTAAAGGTCCAGTGGAATTGCCGACGGAGACCAAGGTCGAGAGTGAGTAGTTTCTCTCCGTAGGTCTGTATGGTCGTGCGGTTGGCGGCCTGTAAGGTATACGACACTGGTTTGAGGTTATGCTTGTCACCAGTGGGTGGAATAACACTAACCTCAGCGCCCGTATCAATTAGGAAATTTAGGGACGTTGAGCGGTCGAATACATAAAACAGGCGACATAAGTACGAGCCAGTGGCAGCCGTCGCCATTACTGACTGGCTTGGTCGTTTCCCGTCTGGTTTTCACCCTTCCGAAAGGAACAGGGCTGGTTGCAACGACGAGCACGTGTACCAAATCGACGGTGGTAATAGCACACACCCCTGTCGAAGTGTCGTGTGCGCGACCTACTTCGTGGGCGGGACTTTGAGCGTGTTGGTGACCGTTTGTCTGCTAGCAGTTTCGTTAGAGTGGCTAGCTGCAAGGACATTTGTGAGAACTGCTCTCTCAGGTTTGAGACGTCCTGTTGGAGGGTGTCGCGGCTGCAAGACGCCTGCAGTTGAGCTACTTGCTGAGGAGCGTAATTGTGATGCACCTGGTCCGCCAACTCTGCCAGTTTGGTCAACGGTGTGTCCTCCAAAACAGCCAATGTGTGACGGAGCTCGCGAGGGAGGTTCTGAAGCCACCGGTTCGTTGACAGTCTGCTTGTTCGACAACTGGGTCATGTGTCGAAGCAACTGTGAAGGAGTGCGATCTCCCATTTCGACGCCAGCAAGGAGCTTGCGAAGGTTGTCTTCGTCAGAAGCTGCCATCCGGTTAATAATGGCTGATTTGATGACATTGTACGGGTTATCAGCTGGACGCTCATAAATTATATCAGCAACTTCCGCAGCCACGGTCTCAGGTAAGTTCGAGACGACGTAATTGTACATGGTGCGCTGTGAGTGGATTCGCCGGAAGTCGAAAATAACTTCAATTTGTGCGAACCACAATCTAGGGTCTCTACTGCCAAACTCAGGAAGTTTAATCATGACAGTGTTCTCCGAGGCAGTTGTTTCCTGTTCAATATCAGAAGGCATAGTAATGGAGAGAGAGAAAATAGGAGATTAAAGATACCAAGATTTTGGAAGACTGCAGAATGAACAAAACTTTGGCAATACGTGTAATAAAAGTCAATACACGGGCTCACCAATTTGTAGGGGACTAGCCCAATACAAAGGTATAAACTCGAATAGTCAGTTCGAAATGCAGTCGCTGAATAGCTCACTATAGGCAATCCCGATCTACGCGGAACAGGAGCACCAAGGAGACGAGACGCGCGCACCAAAAGTGTATTGCTAAGTAGAATCAATTCAAACAAGTGATGTTCACTTTGTACAAGAACAAGTGCTGTAGACTATATAAAAATAAAGCGAAATATGAAAATATGTACAATACCCTATAATGATTTGTTTTTGCCGTTCAGGACAATCAAGATTCGTCACCTTTTTTCTCTTATCTCTACCCTTAAACTACTACCTAACGTATCCGCACTGACAGAAAACGCAGTCTGGTCAATCTCCGGATCACACCAGTCAAGCATCAGGACGTCAACAGGCGCAGGCCTTCATCAAGTCCTGGATTTGAAATTGAAATTGAACCAATGAAAACACGGAGATAGCGGACTCCGAATAGGCAGCTTACTTGGTCGCTAGCCCGCTTAGCTAATTTACACGAGATTGGTCGCTACTTACAGAAGATCGTTGACCTTTTGGCTGCGTGGAAGTGTGTGAAAATACTTCAATCTCATGCCGGCTACTTAGATGGAATCGTTTGGGTGAACTCTGGATCAGAAATGGAAACGTCAATAATATAAGGATTATGCCGTATGGCATATTCCTTATATTATTAACGTTTGTTTAAAGTATAAATGTAGTTTGCTATCTGTTTGATTGCATATTTTTATGTCAATGACCAGTTGTCTTGCGTTCTCGAATGAGTGTATATTCCCTCGCAACTATCACGTGGGAGGATGTCTGCACACGTATAAGTGTAACATGCAAGCCGGCCGTTTCTACTCTGATTGTCCGTTGCACTTACGGACCAACTTTGGGGCAACGTGGAGACACCGGGGGACAGCGTTCTTCCGAAGGAGGGGTCCCAACAACAATCCTGTAAAAGGAAACAACATGAGCCAAAGGCCCAGTAAGCCATGCACACGACTTACACAAACGGAAACTAAAACGGCGTCAACAACACAGCAGCACGCCCGTCACACAATTCAAATTCAACCTGTGCGCGCTTGCTGGTTTCGACCGCACGTTAAATAAGTATGCGTACTTGTTTAAAATGAATGGTTAGTTGTCATGTGGTGCCGAGGTGTAGTAGCCTAGGCGGAACCTGACAGTTCGCCTTAACGTAGTTACGAGAATGATTCAGAAGGTTCGCACAAGCATCAACGTCATTTTTTCCTTTATTCTTGGTTTTCATTCACCCTTGCTGTATTCATCACTCCGAGTGCTCTCATCCATCCTTCCTTCTCACTTTCTGCAATACACGGTATCTGCTCAGGACTGTAATCCTATGCTGCCAACTTCTGCCAGTGTCCTAAATATGTTATCCCTAAGAAAGATAACTATCTAACCAGGGTGTGGTGCTGACAGAATGGTAGTCTGGTTTTCTCTGGAGTAACCATTACGGTTCCAGGTTAGCAGTCGTAACTGGTGAAATAGGTTAATCAGGCACCACTCCCACCCGACCCTGCAGCCCAGGATATCTAGGAGGAGCGAAATGGGTTGACTAATGTACACATGGTCACACCTCTAAAACTGCAAAAAAAAGACAAAACTAGCCCATACAAAGCAGGATGCGTTGTACATCATGGTTAACTAACCTCCGCTTCCTTCCTTAAGACAGCATCCATTCTCTGGAAGGTCGCTTCTGCTGAGCACAATAACTGTTACATACCTGTACACGTTTTTTTACTCCCTTATATCTGTATAATGGGATATGTTTGCTTTGTAGTGGACAAGTGGGTATGCGCTAGACCCTCGTCCACTAACAATTTAAACGCCTTTCCTGAAGAGCAATCGAAACGTAGTCCCAACAGGCATCGAACTAAGAACGCAGTGGGTTTGGAAACAAACCGTATATTTCCAGCAGTGTTTGGAAATATGATAAGTAGTTAGCTCTAGCCTAGTCTGGGACCAACGGCAGCAACCAAGAGAAGAAAAAAAGAAGCGCGAGGTGGGCTACCGCCCACTCGGCGGCACTCAGAAAGCGCACCAAGCCGCTCGCCTTCGGTCAACACGTGTTCTGATATAGTCATTCTGGCCGGAGATATGAACGCCCAGGTCGGCCGCCTTGGTGAGACCGAATCTCGTTTAGGTGGCAGGTTTGGGATAGCATCACATCGTCCGGATAATGACGGACGGCTGTTGCAAATGTGCATTGTGCATAAACTATTTTTGTCCAGCACTAATTTTGAGTATATTGAGCGGCATTTGAACAGCGGACGTGCAGGGCAACATTTTCAACATACGTTCTAAAACTATTCGGTAACTGGCTGTCGTTTCATTAGGCATCAATGCGTAAAAAACGTCACACCTACACCAGTTACATCAACCAACATGGCGTGCCACAGTATGAAGCCACCGTAATTTAACTGGTGTGTGGCGTCAGCTAAAATGACGTCCGTAAATGTAGGACATAGTCGGAAGGAACCTTTCGGTACGAAGAAGGCAAACCGCAAAACTTTTTCCCTCAACAACAAACAGTACTGCCCTTCCACTTTCAGTAGGTCACGCAACTTAATAAGTTCATTACGAGAGTCTACCTTACCCTGCTTCTTACGTAGGTTGCGCAAATCGTCAGAATGCACCTGAATTCCGAATTTATTTTTAACGTATACCTTCATCTCTCGCGTACTTTTGAAATTCTCCATCATCCCTAAGACATGCTGCTCATCGGCTACACTCAGACGTCTATTCCTGGGATAAATACTTGCCCGTCCAACTTGGAAGTCGTGTGAGTGCTCCAGAATTGCCTTCTCAATACGATATGCACCACAGCGATAGTGCACTACCCAAGACGCCTTGCAACCGTAATCAGCGAATCTAAAATTTGATATCATATATTATAATAGTATATTACCGTTTGGCAGCTATCGTCCGACGTGTACAGTGCACGCATTTGTACACGACACTTCCGTACGGACAGCCTGGCGGTAAATCGATTCCCCTGTGTTTCTTCGCACTTGCTGCTGTTTGTGAACTGTTTATGAAGAAGCTAGTGCAGGTTTCCCGTTGAAATTTGCTGAGATCCTCTAGGTAATCGCGGAAGTTTAAGTACTTCTCTTTGAAAATTCTCCGGAACACGTCATCGTTGTTCACCGCCATGCTGATTCGCCGTAGGGAAGTGATTTACATGTAATGGACCATTTAAACACGACGTAGGGGCTATGAAGTTAGTTTCCATTAAATACATATTTTTTCATATATCATTTGGGAAATTCATTTGTACCATTTTACTACAACTTGCCCTAACGCTTGCTTCATCGCAGTTTCCCACTTATTTATGTACGAAAGGAAACCGACTCTCCCCTTTTTCGAATCATGCTTAATCACAGATAGACCGCACAACGGTTTGGTTCCACTAGGGACTGTCGTTCTTATTGGAGCACGTACTTGGATTCAGATCATGCGTTGGTACGTTGTCGTTTTGTTCTTACTTTTGCTGGGCAACGACTGGCTGTTGAGAAACTGGTTATACCGTCGGTAAAGCATAAGTACCAAACTAACCTAGAAAGCAGGCTTAGCCGTTCTCAGTTCGAAGATCCTAATGGTTGCTGGACTCAGATCTCACAGGCTATTTGTGAAGCAGGTACTGTAGCATGCGGCACGGGGATTCGTGGGTCGAACAAACATTAGGATCTCGAAGAAATCCCTGGAGTTGTTAGAAGCCAGACGGAACATTCCTTCTGTCAGCTCATATTGTTCATTGTTCATTGATAGAAGGCAGGAGTCGCCGACTGTGTGAGCCTCTTCACTGAGCGTCTCGACACCGGAGTAAGCAGGGCGTTAACTATCCTCCTTCTTCCAGCGCGCCATCATATGTGCATCTAGGAGCCGCTTGAAAACCACATCATTGGGTGCTAGCACCACCTGCGCTGGTAGCGCATTCCAGCTATTGACGGCCCGCCGTGACAGTCGGAATACGGCGTGAATTCGCCCCGATCGTTGCTTGAGAATCGTGAGTGGATGGCTCCGAAATCTGTGCTCGTTGCGGAGGGGAAAATCTGCTTTGAGCTCCTCGCCCATGTCACCTCGCAAAATGCGGCGTATCACAATAAGGTCCCCGCGGAGTCGCCGGTAACTCTGGGGGTACATGTTCAGATACTCCAGCCGTCTGTTATAGGAGAGGCCCCTCATCCCAACAACCATGCGTGTGGCTGCCCTCTGCACTCTTTCAAGTTGAGCTACCTCACTTTGTGTACAGGGGAACACTGCGGCGTGGCCGTACTCTAGTCTCGGACGAACATGAGATGAGAAGAGTAAGCAAAAGGCCTCCTTGGTCACTTTGGCAAAGGATCGACGGATAGCCCCAAGAACTCTCCTAGCTTTAGCGCAGGCTTGTGTTGTTTGAGCCTGCGTTTTGAGGGTGTCTGACACCAGCACCCCCAGGTCACGTTCTGTATTACACTGTGTCAACAGGTGACCTCCAACGTGATATGCCTTGACATCCTTTATATTCTCCCAGGTGCATGAAGGAGCATTTTTGTGGGTTCAGAGGCAAGTTCCATTGAACTGTCCATGTTGAAATCGCATCTAAATCTAGTTGCAATATTTCACTATCCTCGTCCGAACAGATTGTCCTCCGTACTTTCATATCACTAACACATGCGAAGACGAGGACAGGCGACTGCAACTGGTCCAATAGATCATTGATGAAAACCAGAAACAGCAAGGGCCCGAGTACTGACCCTTGTGGCACACCACTTGGAGCAGGCAGTCCATTCAGATAATTGCTGGTTGACCCCAACAGCGAGTTGGTCCAGATGCCCCTGGAGACGACGGGCTATCAGCCGCTCCATTACTTTACCAAGTACGCAAGTCAAGGATACTGGTCGGTAGTTGACGGCTTCCGACCGTCCTCCCCCTTGTACATAGGTGCAACCACTGCTCGTTTCCACTCCGTTGGCAGTTTACCTTCGTTCAGAGACTGTTGATACAGGTCCGTCAGTGGCACAGCCAATTCTACCGCCAGTTCACGCAGCAATAAAGGGTGGATGTTATCCGGTCCGGGGGACTTACTGACATCAATCGACCTTAGCTCGCGTTCCACCTCATCAATGCTAAATAACATGTCGATCAGGCATGGTCCAATGTCATCAGGCAAGGCAGACTGCGCATTATCTTGGGAGAAGACCGATGAATAATGCCGAGCCATCAGCTGAGCTTTATCCCAGTCCTCAACCACCTCGCTTCCGCTCTGATCCATCAGTGCTGGGATTTCCGCTTTAGTTCTGGTCCGTCGACGGATGTAAGCCCAGAGCCTCTTGGGTGCTGTGGCCGATTCCGCGGCCAGCCTTTTCCTCATATTGCTGGCGCTTTCTAAGCTTCATGGTATTACATTCGTTCCGTGTCTTCCGGTACGCATCGTAGGTACCATGGCCAGTCCGGTAGCTCATCCACTGCCGGTGTCTGCGCCTGAGGGTGGCACGCAATTCGACATCAAACCACGGTGGCCCTTTAGAGCGGGAACGACCACGAGACACCGGTGCGAAATGTTCCACGAGAGCCAGCAGGTTGTCTCTGATTTTACACCAACGTACATCAACCGTGTTCGTACTGCCGCCCCAGTCGTATGCGCGCGCAGCCTCCCTCATCTCTTCGAACGGAATTCTCCAGATATTCCGTCGAACCGGGGTAGGTGTTGATCTCAGTTCACCTCTTGCCCACCATATATCCAATAGCGCATGATCGCTCCTCCCTATTGGGGGCAAAATATCAACTCGGTAGATGTCGGACTCTAATGCAGAAAACGCTAAATCCAAGCTGGAGGCATCCAGCCTGCAACCGTGTGGGAGTTGCCACATGCTGGTACAAGCACAGCTCGTCCACGACCAGCCGAAGCAGTGTCTCTGAAAAACGGTCTGAGCCACTGGTACATGCAAGTGTTCTCCAATTGATGTGAGGTGCGTTGAAATCTCCCAATATCAAGCAGTGGTTAGTTGCTCCAAATATCCTTAAATCGTCTAACAGTTGAGATGGAAACGATCCAGGGGAGCGATAAATAACACCGAGCATGGTAGAGCTGTTCGGTGTTAACTTTACCCTGCACCACAGTCCCTCGTAAGTACCGTCATCATCGGCTCTGGCTAGCACGAGAGTAGCGGGAATGTTATCGCGAATAAAAAGCATCACCCCTCCTGCTTTTCGACCACTAATACTGGAGCGGTCCGAGCGGAAGAGGGTATATCCGGAGAGGGAGACTTCAGCGTCCATCACGTCCTCAGACAACCACGTCTCAGTAAGGGCCATGACTGCGGGGTTATTATCCCAACCCATTCCTCTACCTCATCCAGCTTGTTTAATAGGCTCCGAACATTTGAGTATGCCACTCTCGTCCGATCTAAGCTTGCTCCTCTATTTCTGGAATGGGGAGTGTCGGGTAGTGTGGTTGGATGCTCTGCCGCTCCTCCCTGCCCAGGGGAAACAGGGGGAACACAAGGGGTTTCCAACGGACTTGAGGCCTCCTCCGCTTGACCTGAAAATTCTGAATGAACAGGTCGGACTCCCCTTATCTCTTCTATCGTGCAGCCTTGAGGCGTTCACGATCTTCTGGGGCCAGGTCTCTCGCTATACGGACGTCTACATCCGCGCACCTTGGACGAACGCTGCAGGAGCAGGCGAGCTTCTAATGCAGTTCCCAGAACCACTTTGAGT
>LOND01001129.1:27723-45622 GCA_014220965.1 Paragonimus kellicotti
CCTGTGCCCTGAAGAGATTTTGATTTTGTGAGACTGACCGTTTATCTTATTTTCTTTTTTAATCATTTTTTTCATGTATTTTTTCCTTTTCTGAAATCCGTTTGTTACATACCGCACAAGTAACTTTTCATTTGATGACTGGACTATTAACGCTTGCTACTCTTGTGAGAGGACTCGTCAACTGTTCAGTGTTGCTAACTATGCAGCGTCCCACATTTGACAGACAGCTTGTTTTCACATTCACCTTTTTACATATCTGTGCTTAATTTTGGTGTCACCGTTTGTTCTTCCCTTGAACGAAGATGTGTATATTGCTCTTCAAAATAAACGATATAGTAGATTACTGGTGAGTAGTCGAGGATTTGGTTAATTTCAAGTTGAACATCACCCACAATTGATCGCAGCTGTCGCATTCCCATAGACTATTCCAGTCGGCCCCTTTCGAAAAGAAGCACTAGACTCGAGTTTCGCTCTCATTAGAGCTCGTCAGTAGTGCATATCCTTGCCACTGCCGGGACTAGAACTCCGGCCTTGCTTTTCGTGAGGCAACCGTGTTTACCACTGCGCCATTGACCTCACATTAGGCACGACCGAATTATCATATGTGAACGCTCAACCACTTTCGCTTGTGAGTAATGATCAGGTTGCCCGATCGTCTCGAGGAGACACAGTTACTGCCTGTTAACTCCAATCGATAACCCCGCGATTAGGACTTCCTAGGCAGGTCGAAATCTCCGATCTCATTAAACCTGCTAGGCGATATTTTAGATTACTGATGAGTAGTCGGGATTTGGTTAATTTCAAGTTGAACATCACCCACAATTGATCGCAGCTGTCGCATTCCCATAGACTTTCCAGTCGGCCCCTTTCGAAAAGAAGCACTAGACTCGAGTTTCGCTCTCATTAGAGCTCGTCAGTAGTGCATATCCTTGCCACTGCCGGGACTAGAACTCCGGCCTTGCTTTCATGAGGCAACCGTGTTTACCACTGCGCCATTGACCTCACATTACTCACAAGCGAAAGTGGTTGAGCGTTCACATATGATAATTCGGTCGTGCCTAATGTGAGGTCAATGGCGCAGTGGTAAACACGGTTGCCTCATGAAAAGCAAGGCCGGAGTTCTAGTCCCGGCAGTGGCAAGGATATGCACTACTGACGAGCTCTAATGAGAGCGAAACTCGAGTCTAGTGCTTCTTTTCGAAAGGGGCCGACTGGAAAGTCTATGGGAATGCGACAGCTGCGATCAATTGTGGGTGATGTTCAACTTGATATATTAGGAACCATTTATAGTAGCTATAACTTGATAACCTCAATTTCCAAATGAACTCGTTACTATGTTTCCATTCTCAGATCAACTACAAGTTTTCGCGCAGATACCGCACAAGTTCTCTAGTCTTATCTCTTAAATTTTCAACTGTAAACTGTGTAGTTCATTCTAAATTATCTAAAACGAAGGAGTAATTTGAACTTGTTGACTTTTTGATGTTCATCTCAATGTCGGCATATCACTGTGATCATTTTCGTTCTTGTTTAAACACATCAGACTAAAAGTAGGGATGCTGAGATTAAAGGCGGTAACTGTGGAGTAAAGAGTCTTAATCCGTATCCACTACCTGGTCTTGATAGTATCTTTCGTAACCAGGCCGTCCAGATAAGTGTACAAATCAATATTGCTCTACGCATCACGAGAGGTAAACTTTCAGCTCTTATCGTATTCAAATCTTTGAAGGTTGAATGTTAATGACTTAAACGAGCTTAAACTATTGGGTATAGTAATGGTAATGATATTAGAAGAAACTGCTGAACAGTGCTTTCAGCAGTCACAATCAGTAGCAATGAACGTCGCTATCGATTCGGCTTCATAGTTTGACCTCGTGCCACCCGGTTGCTGGAATGGATACTCTCAGATAGGTCAATTAAAATTCCTGCCGTCTTGGTAACTGCCAAACATATTAGTCATAAATCGGATGGTTTATAACCAATCAGTGGAATGTTACAACGCGCTACTGAGTAAGGAAACGTCTTTTTGTAGCTGAAGATATACTGGAATCGAAATGAACTCTCATTTGTAAAACAAAATAAGATCCAACGTTCTCCATAGACAGTTGACCAGAATGGCATAAGCATACTTCCCCAAGGCGAATTTGTGGTCACGGAAGAAAGTAAGCGAATAACAAAAAAAGTCATGGTACAGTTTATTTTTATGGAGAAGAGACCCAATAGTGAAAAGTATATGCTCTGTTTGGATTCGAATCAGTGACAGGTATAGCATGCCCAAACACGGAAAGTGCCGTACCAGCTGAGCCAAAAATCCACACCGGAAGCACAGAAACTTCACATTTGAACCAAATAATATACTGTAGTTATTGAGACACACAAGAACATGTTGATATAAAATTTCATTCCAATCCAAACAACCAGCATTGTTCGTTTACGTGAGCACATCTGCAAGCGCACAACTAGCGCTGTTAATAACGCGATGGGCAACTGATGAATGTGGCGCGTAAGTACTGCATTTGGACTCAACGACTCGTTATCGGAGAATTAGGATTAGCAAGTAGTTTCAGGTTTTTACCGGATCGATAATCCGCACGGACGGTATGCATCGTTGAANTGACCAGCAGCTCTACTTGGAAAGCTGATTCACATAGGTTCTGCTGATTTGTATGCCGTAGAAGTGGCGCCTATAACGTGATGACACTAGCAGAGTGTTAGCAGTAATACTAACGAGACTGGCGCTGAACCATCTTCCTCGTGGTGCCGACTGGGCGGTCTCGGTGCAAACCTTGACTGGCTGAAGAGTTCAGCAACTCCAGATAGGGCCAACCACTCTACCTGGTTTTAACGTACTGGTTACATTCGATCAAGACAATGAAATTACCGCCAGCACCTCCGTGCAGGCATCTACCAGTACACAGGATAGGCGAGCGGAGTACACCTGTTCAGAATGTGGCCAGGTTTGTAAATCGAACGCTGGTTTGTCGGCGCACATTCGTATGCATCGACGCAGGAATGGTCCAGAGCAGGAAGTGGACAACCAGCCTGTCACAATCTTTGACTGCGCCAACTGTGACCGCAGCTTTTCCACCAAAATTGGTTTCAGTCAACACAGAAGGCATGCACATCTCGTCGAACGTAACCGTGACGAAACTCATGTGCATGAAAACCGCCGGATCCAATTGGTCTCAGCAAGAATCGGCTTCTCTTGTCAGATGTGCCGATGCACTGGCTCCGTCGTGCCCTACTCGACGCGAACTTCATCATCGGCTCTTGTCACATTTCCCAGGTCGTACTTTGGAGAGCATTCGGACGCGTCTGTATGCGCTGAATTGGCAGAGGAATACTGTCCCCGTTGCCGATCCAACCACCGTCTCGCAGACTAACACGACATCGGATATTGGGTCCCAAGCTGCTGATCACTCCGAGTGGTTTACCTGTTTGATCCAAACAGCGATTACCCAACTGGAGTCCAATAGCGAGGCTTTCCTACACAGCGATGAATTACTAGCTATTGCCCGCGGTCTTCAGGCAGGCATCTTCACAATGGTACAAGCTAAATCGCTGCTAAACGTGCACGCATCACTAGCTTTTCCGTACACCTGGCGACTGGTCACTCGACGACGTGGTCGTGTTAACGTGGGAACCCACGCTACCAAGAAGCAGATACGGAGAGCTAACTATGCAGCGATTCAAACGCTGTACCACCAGCGTAAGAAAGATGCTGCATTTGCAGTTTTTGGAAACTGGAGAACTGCCTACAAGATGAACCGCGGCCTCCCGGATAGTTCCAACGAATACTGGTCCGAGGTATTATCGGCTCATCCGCACGTTGATGAGCGACCATCTCGCACGATTCTGCCTCCGGACTGGTCTCTGGTCGACCCGATCACTGGAGAAGTATCGCGCACCTTGAAGAACATGGAAAACACCGCTCCAGGTTTGGACAAACTGTTGCCCAAACATTTGAAGCGCATGAAAGCTGATGCCTTGGCTGGATACTTCAACCTTTTCCTGCTAACTCAAGGTTGTCCAATCCACTTATGCCGCCCCTACATCATACTTGAACAATCCTTCGTCTCTCACCGAGCTCAGACCTATCGCCGTATCTTCAACGTTGATACGTTGTTTCACAAGATATTGGCCGATCGTTGGAATACGCGCCTGCAACTGCCCGCTCTTCAGTTTGCATTCCTACACCGTGACGGTTGCCTCGAGGCGACCTCACTGCTTCATGCGCTGCTTCGGAACTCATGTACCACGTCGTCAAGTCTGTGTGCGGCCTTTATCGACGTGTCCAAAGCGTTCGATTCTATCTCACAGGATTCGATTATCAGATCGGCCCGAGCTTTCGGTGCTCCTCCACCTCTAACGCATTACATTGTCCGACTCCTATCGGAATGCTTCCGCCACGCTCAATGGCTCCGTTCTCCGGTCCCAGCGTGGTGTTCGCCAGGGTGACCCACTGTCCCCGCTTCTATTCATCATGGCAATGGATGAGGTGCTGGCTTATCTCGACCGGAGCTTGGCTACCAGTTTCCACGACACACTGGTGTTGTGTGTGTGTACATACTTTGCAATGTCAAAACGTTCACCTCGTATCTGATTGGCTACTAACGCTCGCGTGATACATCGCGACTATGATTGGTTTAATTCTAACTCGTTCACTGGTTTAATGTCACGTGTGTACGTCTGCTCGGCAGATTGCATACATACTGTTTACGCTCGTTATCACTGCCTTGCGTTCTGATTTACGATACAACAACTGGTTGGCGGCTTCGCTTATGCCGACGATCTGATCCCTCTGGCTGAGAATCCTACGCGTCTCTCCAAGAAGCTTGCAGCCGTCCGCTAGTGCCTTGGAACTATCCGGGCTGAAGATCAACACGCACAAGACTAAGCTCATGGTCATCCGCGGTGACCATAAACACAACGCAACCGCTATCTCTGATGAGTCTATTCACCACTAAGCGCCTCCGACACGGTGACATGTCTGGATATCCCGTCCATCTGAAAAGGTGAAACATTCACCAACTACCGTCTGTAACTTCGTACGATGCTGGATGAAACCACCAAAACGCCCTTGAAGCCACATCAACGCCTAGAACTCCTGAGACAACATCTGATCCCGAAGATGAATCACTCATTAGTGTTGAGCCGAGTCCACCGTAACACGCTCAAAGCTATGGACTGTACAGATTCACCAGTTTGTTCGGCAATGGCTCCGCCTTCCTAAAGACACACCAATCAGCTACATCCACACTCCCATTCGTTTGGGTGGTCTGGGCATCCCGAGTTTGTCCACCACTATTCCCATCTCGCGCAAATCTCGAGTGGAGAGACTGCTCTCCAGTCAATGTCCAGTTCTGCGGAATGTGGTCAAAGATAATTCGTTTGGCCCTATCTTGAGGGAGGTGAACGTCCCGGTACGCGTTCAGGGTGTAGTGGTGACGAACAAGGAGGAAACCCACGCAGGCGTGGATGGATAAACTCTATCATCCGCTAGACGACCGTGATCAAGCTCTCCACTCTCTAATCGTTGGCTGTTCAATCCAGACCGCATCTTCCCCAGAATCTTTATTCGTGCCATCCAGCTCAGATGTAATCTCTTGCGGACCAAAGTCCGAAATTCACGAGGTGGCCGAAGTGACCACTCAGTTCTCTGCCGTGGCAACTGCGGTCAACCAGAAAGCCTTGCTCATATTCTGCAATCATGCTGGATCACCCATGACGTGCGTTGTGCTCGACACAACCGCGTGGCCAAAGACCTGGCGAAGCGACTGCGCAACTTGGGCTATACAGTCTTCGAGGAGTTGCGAGTACCAACGACGAGCTCGTTCATCAAACCCGATGTGATCGCGGTTCGTGACGGCGCTGCTGTGGTGCTTGACGTCAGTATAGTGGATGACTACCGAAGCCAACTTGCCTGGACGGACAAGGTCGCGAAGTACAGAACCGACTCTCATAATGCCGCCATTCAATCGGTCCTCCATACTTTGGGCTGTGATGTGAACTCTGTTTCTCATTCACCTGTGATCATCTCTTTTCGCGGTATTATATTTCCCTCTTCATGCAGCGCCATTCTTCGACTGGGACTGCCTCCTACGCAGTCACGGATTTATGTCTACTGACTGTTCTAGGTTCCCTGAAAACCTACGACACATTTATGCGGGGAACCTGGCGTTAACTGTTGCCACCTCTCTGACAGTTGTCTCATTATGAAGGACATTTTTCTGTCCCGATGCAGTTGTCTTCAGCACACTGGACACAGTTGGCCTATTGAATACTTTCCGTGAGCTAATTAAACCTAACTATAAAGCAGTTATTGTGTATCGCAACGGCCGTTTTAATACTTCTTCAGCGAACAAAATGTTATACTCAATAGCTACTTGTGACTGTTTAGCAATGACAGGACACTAGCTACTCGTATTGCAGGTAGCTCTTTCGGATTTATTCCTTTGCTAAACTGACTTTTCCAGACGATCTTCTTCCGTTGAAATTGATGTTCCCACAAAGTGACAGTCGTCCTTTTTTGCAATAGTATAGTAACGGCAAGTTTTCTCATTCACCACTTATATTCGTTACTTAGAGTGTTGATCGTTTCACGTCGATCAGTGAAAGGTTTTTTCTGTTAGTCAGGCGTTGTTCAGAAGTGCACGAGTGTGTTCAACTTTTACGTCTCAGCTTTTTGCTCCGTTCTAAAGTATTTTCGGTGCAGCTCCTGACTAGTTTTTCGTTTTGAATTTAACGTGGGAACATGAGTCGTTACTCTTGAAAACTTTATAACTTCATAGTTCAAAGTTTTGATTCATCTGAGTGTTTCGGTACAATTAGTGGAGTGTCGCAATCATTTGTGTTGCACCTTCTGCTTTTTTTTATCTGACTGTGATTTCCTGAGTCACTTAATATACTCAAGCCTAATTACTGATAAGTAGTTGGCAGATTTGATAATTTAGAAGAGACCCAATTGCGAAAAATCTGGACTTCGGCTGGATTCGAACCAGCGACAGAAACAACATGCCCAAACGCGGCAAATGCTCTATCAATTTCTGAGCTTCCGGCGTGACTTCGTACCTCAGCTGGTAGAGCATTTGCCGCGCTTGGGTATGTTGTTTCAGTAGCTAGTATTAGAGTTTTTACCTACTGATAGCTCTAATTTCGGAATCGAAAACATTGGAGGTAATTAAGAAGACTCGGTAATCGCATGTTATTCATATGCTTAGCTAGGCCCGCAATCTGAGTCATAGGAAAAGCACGTAAGCATCCCCGTGTTTAGTTCGCGTCTGGCCTGCTCAGTTTGCTCCACGGGTCACGCGTCTCAAGGTTCGAGTGACTGTGTGTCTATCGCTCATAAAAGTCTTCCAATCAGAACACTACTGGATCTGCTGGCCAAAACAGTGGAAATATTTGTCATCCATCAACAGTCCAGTAAATCAGTAGTGCAAGATTCGGGGATTTAGGTTATTTGAAAATTGAACACCACCCACACTTGATCGCAGCGTTCGCATTCAGATAAGCCTTTCGGCTAGCCTTTTCGAAGTGGGCTAATCGAAAGGCTTATCCGAAAGCGAACGCTGCGATTAATTGTGGATGGTGTTCGGTTTTGAAAAAATCTAGTAAATATTACAATCCCCACTGGAAACGGTTAATTGGTTACGGAATGCGGCTTGATCTCGTTCACTAACTGTCTCGGTTCATAACCTTTTATCTGCGTACCCCGGCCCGTGTTCCTTTATTTATCTGTTAGCGTCTCATCGAATATGTCTACAACTCGTGAGCAAATCTGGTCTGAATGTTGACGTTCGGAGTGATCACCCGACAACTGTATACCGTTGTAGTTTTTGGTTGAACTAATGATTGTAGCTGATTGTTAGTGTTGACTATGTACCGCTGAACAAATTACTTTATTTGACAGTGTTGTGACTGATATTGACTAACTAACCGCCTTGTGTTTCACTGGCTACAGTTCTTGGAGCTTCGACCCTCTGTACGTTACATGAAATCAACATGACTTGGTGTGTTCTACGTTTCTACCTGGACTGCGGGTCCCACACATCTACTGCTGCAGTATTGTGCTTTTGTTTACTGACTCTTCCTATTTGGCAACGTAGTAAGCTGATGATGATGTTACAATTACCTGTTCAGCTTTAATGTACTGGATGTGAAAAGGGGTCGCTATCAGTTTGGGATCGTTAGGAAGACATTGCTGGATTATTTGAGAGTTTTATCTGTGTTGCGACTAGAAAGTGTGCTTTCAGAGACCCACAAAATTAAATTACAACAGTTTCTCACTAATGCAAACCGGCGACATTTTGATGTACTACACATTAATAGTAAAGATTATATTACTGGCGTATATGATGCATTGAGTGAGTTGTATGGAGTACCTCACTAAGGGATACTGTTTTAGTGAAGTTGCGTTATGTTCCATATGAAAGTGTGAATGACTTAACTGCCCGCATTCAATAAACATGGTTGACTGCCTATACAACGGAACCTGTCCTACCAAATTCGAAGATGAAATGACCCTACTGTGTTAGATTTCGGTGATCCAGAGTGAACAATTACGTGAAGGATTAATGCCAGAAAATGAATTTACTTCGGTTTGACGGAAAGTTTCCTCGATTGTGTGATGAAATTGCCATCGAGATGCCGACGATGCAGAGGGAATGCCGGAGTTGCTGCTTTCATTTTACTTTTACGTGCCTACCGAAAATCGTATCGGTCACGTGACGATGGGCTTGCCTCTGGTCCACCGACAATTTAGAACGTTTTTCACGAACAACAGTCAAGCGAGGGTCCAAAAAAGCGCTAAACTGAAAAACTGTATGTTTTGATAACAAACTATATATTTCCAACATTGTTTAGGAAAGTTGTAAGTAGTTAGGTCTAGCTTAATCTGGACCCAACGGCAGTAGTCAAGAGAAGAAAAGAAAAAGTGCGAGATGGGTTCAAGCCCATTCGGCGGCATTTAAAAGTTCACCAAGCGAAAAGTGGCCAGAACATTGGAATAAATTAAACAGTCGTCGTAACGGTCTCAGCGAGAGGGCGTTGAAGATTGGAGCAATAGATGAATCGTTAAGAAAGAGCGAGACTCGTTGCGTACAGTTCATTGCACGATCGAAAGAAAGAATGGGCTCTGAATTCATGTCAGGCCTCTGATGGTGGACATACCTAGAAGCTGATTTGGTCCGCATTTAGAGAAGAGTGTAATAAATGAGTGGAAGTTCAACGAATGATAGTAAAACGATGAGCTTTGAAAACCATACTTGCATTTTACACACTGAAGTCACAACGAGACGTCCTCCTCCTACAAAATCAAATAACAACTAATCCCTTTATCCAAGCTGAATGAGTGGATGTGTTACATGGCAGGTTGAGTATGATATGAGCTCAGGTCTATAGGTTTTTTTGATAACAAAACATCAAAGACTAGCCATGCGTTCTTGAGAAGGAGGTGACCGTCACTCAAGATGGCATTAACCAGTGCAAGTGACCTGATGGGAAAGACGTGGCAAAAAATTGCAAGGCAGAAAATGACTGCCAAGCGGACAGAAGTGCACCAAACAACTTGAATGAAAATCTAAATGCGCTGTTGACTGAAATTCCAATTGACAAACGTGAGTGTCCATGCGGCTCAAAAACGTACGAATTGGACAGTAGGATAATCGGCTGCAGTTACTTGAAATGCCTATTCTTGCGAATAGGTAACTCGCGAGATGTCACCACCACCATCATCATCATGCATCCATAGACCAGGCAATACATCAAGTGGTTTCACTCGATGCTTATACTGGCACCACACAACCACACAAGAAGAAAAATGCAAACCCTCTATAGGAAGAGAGAAGGAAAAAAAAGGGGACGGGAAGGGATCTAACTACTAAAAATAGCTACGTCTATATTCAAACATTCAACATCAAGGTGCCTACACCTTGCAAACAAACAACCGAGCTGTAAGTGAAAGTAAGGCGTCATCAGCAAGACAGCTTCCTTACGGCTTTCACTGCCCCGCATCATTAAGTGCACTCACTTCACAGACAACTCGGCCAAAACGACAACATTCACGCCACTGAGCTCGATTAGCCGCCATCTCACCTAACGTCTCAAGCCACCGACTCTGTGAGTCGCGAGGGCCCCAGCCCGGGAGACGAACCCGACCTACAGTGACCAACCCCTTCGTGAACACCTTCGTGTACTGGAGTGTAACTGGTCACGGCTAGCCTGTCGTCAGTAGTACTGTCCCGTTAGTACAGTAACCAGCGTATCACTATACAATTCAGCTGAGGTGGTTTATCTTGCCAGATTCAAATCTTGACAATTTTTTGTGACCCAAGGAAGCGTAACTTTTCTCGGGATTCCGGTGATGATCTATACTTTTATGCATTCACGTTTTACACCCATGTTACCTGTCCGCCTGTTAAGAAATGTGTCCGTTCAACCTCGGCACAGTTCCATTCAAGTGTGTAATGTTCTGCATACCGTGGATTGTTCGCTGGTCTGAGCGCCATTCGATTTGGCTATTTGCTTGGTTCATGTTGTTTGTAGTGTTAGCACAGCTGTCTCTTTCAAAGGAACGAGAGAGACCCTTAGGAATACAACTATATTTTTTGAAAGTTACACTTCACATGCTTCTCTTCTTTTATCTCGTTCTCCATTTAGACACAGGTTATCGTCCTTAGTCCCAGAGTGGGCTGAAGTCTGTTTTCCAACTGATCTGGAAATAGATGGTTAGTTGTTTCCCTAACCATTAGCTTCTGGTCCGTTCTTGTTAGGATCGCCAATTGAGAATAAAGACGAACTCTGTTACCAATGCCGTCGTACCATCTGGTGTTACCTCTGGAGTCTAAGTGAAAAATGAACTTGCAATTGTTTACCGCCTACCGCAGACACTACTCGCCCAAACTGGAAGACCGTGACAGATCGACTACTCTGGATATTCCAGTCTTACCTTCGGTTGTCACAACCACAATCAGTCTGTTATTCGGATGGCTACCGTTCGATCACACGACAACGGACTTACTCGAACTTTCGAACAGCCGTAATCTGTGCCAGTTTAGCTGCATCGTCAGTATACCCACAAATAGACGATCAGATTGCCATAGTTGTCCGTGTGCGTTCTATGTCGTACGGACACACGTCCGCACTTAGCGATCACCGCGTACGTCCAAAGCACCGCGTGTGCAGACGGCAGTATGTGAGCCTGCATCCTATCGGCCTGGAGCCCGGATGCTGACCAATTTGCTGCGTGTACTCCCTACACCCAGCGAATGCGTACAACCTCACTCGGCATGTACTAATCAATTGCTGTCTGACAGCTTACCCATGTGCACAATGTCCGTGCGATCGGATTGGTCGATGAAAACCAGAGTGACTCCTTTGAACACCCTAGGTTGTCGCGGTCGAAATACATGTTTCGTCTCCTTCCCACCGCGCCTCTGCTACCTTATGGAAATATGTCTCAGTTTGTCGTCACTTAAGAAATTGAAACACTATGAGGAACTCATCAGTATGTGTCTATCCCATTATGCCCTTGAGAACCTTCTATATCGATTACGTTCGGCGCAACAGCTAAGCGACATTTTGAGCGACAACGCAACATGCTGACTACGCTTTGGCCTTATGTGCTATGGTATCTGCAAAAATCTGAAATCCGAATCGAGAAGGGCCTGGGAGCTAAATTGAATTTAACGGTAGAAGAGGAATAAGAGGTAGCAAGTTTGTCCATCCATCGTCTCGAATGAGGGAGGTAGAGTGTCCCAGTACATACTATGATACTGCAGATGCCTGTTTTCAGTATACATGGGGACAGTTTCCCGCCAAACACCCTTTCCTACCACACAGTCCGCGGTCTCCCTCATCTCTTGATTAGATTTAAGATGCGAAGTAATACAGGTGATTTCAGCACTCGCACTCTGAAACAGAGATCGATAAGCCGCCATCCCTCTGACATTATACTCGTTGACTCCCAACGTTTGCTGGAGTTAAAAGTCTAGAACCCAGGACAGTAATCGACGTATCAAAATGACGGCACCAACTTCGCATTCTCGATACTGGTTGTACAGTTCTGGTGACTACATGGCCGCCTCTACCACTCAGGCTACAGTTACTACGGTCCTCAACACAACGACGCAAACACGCTGGGTTCCCGTCAGCAATTGGCTCCGTATAGTCCATGTGGCCGGTTCTTCTGTTAAGGCTAGTTCCAGACACTGAATCTTCAGAAGTCTTTATTGCGTTTGTCTATGCTTGAACTGGCAACAACAACAACGTTGGTGTCAAGGATGCCTTTTACTCGGATCTGGCTGCTCTTCTAACGTCGACGCACAGCTCGGTTCTGATATAGTTATTCTGACCGGCAACATGGACGCTCAGGTCGGCCAACTTGATGAGATCGAGTCTGGTTTAGGTGGCAGATTTCAGCTGGTATCACACCGCTCGGATAATGGTGGACAACTATTGCAACTGTGCACCGAATGCAGACTATTTTTATCCAGCACTAGTTTTTGATATCGTGTACGTCATTACTCTACTTGACATCCTCCTTCCCTATATCAGATCTGATCTCAAACAGGCCACATTGCTGTTAGTTATGGGTGATGTCTGCTTTCAGAACTTTCGTTCTCATTGGTGCATACATGTGGTTTCAGATAATGTGTTGTTATGATGTCGTTTTGTTCCTGCTTTCACTGGGTAACGACTCCACTGAGCGCAACGGCTGGCCGTTGTGAAAGTGGCCAGGCCGTCGGTAAAACATAGGTATCGAACTGTCCTAGAAGAGAGGCTAGTAGTTCCAACCCCGAAATCCTTAATAGATACCAGCCCCAAATCTCACAGGCCATTCATGAATGACATACTATAGCATGTGTCACAGTGGTTCGTAGTCTAAATTATCATTGGATCTCAAATGAATTTCTGTAGTTGTTAGACATCAAACGGAATATTCCCACTGGCACTAGCAAGTTCAAAAGGGTTATCCATAATAAGCTGAGACGAAGCCTGATCGTCGATCGTGAGGCTTGATGAACGGAGTAAGTTGAAGAAAGAAAAACCACTGCTCCCTCAGAGAACACCAGCAGATTGTTCAAGCATATCCGTACTACTGGCACTGGGCGTCCGTCTGTTAGTGAAGCTATCAGCATGATAGACGGGACACATTCATAATAAGTGTAGAAGACTAGATTACTGAACGGAACACTTCGTGAGCCTATTTAACTGGTATTCTACTTTTGCTGTGTTGCCGCCCCCAACCTGGTCAGTAGACAGAGTTACACCTACCAAAACTGAAGTCCGTTGTTTCATTTCGGTTCTCAAGTGAAATACGGCTGTTGGCCCAGATTCCATCGTGTCGACACATTTTGAAGAAAGTGAGGAGAAGTTTTTAGAAGCCTAGGCTTAATGTTTTTAACTTGCATGGACAGCAGAGAACATCCTTCTCTACTGGGGTCACTTGATAATAATTCCCATATTGGAGAAGGGAGTCAGGAGCTCTTGCGAAACCCACTGATTTGCCTTGATCCCGTTCACCAATAACGATAGAAGACATCGCGAAATGTTAACATTTTGTTTGTTCTCGTCAGTTGTGATAGGACATGTGAATAGCAACGACAGTAGAAACGGTCAACAAGCTGGGTTCATATGAAACAAGGACTGTCATCATGTAGTGGATTACCAAACCGGAGGTGCGAGTATTCCAACTCTCGGCGGAATACCTCAACGCGGCGGCGAGGTACGTCCAAAAGCCCACAGCGATCGGATCGCGGACAACACGGGCGACCGGACGAGCCATCGCTCAACGAGATCGGACCAACGGACGAGACATGGCAGGCAAAATGGGATGGATGACCAGATCGGAGGCACGATTATTCCAACACTCGGTGGAATATCTCGACACGGTCGTGAAATACGGCCAAAGCCCACAGCGGATAGATTGCGGACAACACGGGCGACAGGACGAGCCATCGCCCAACGAGATCGGACCAACGGACGAGGAATGGCAGGCGGAAAACCCCCGACAGAAGGCGTCGGCCACACACAAACCGGGCAGAAGTGCACACGACGTGTGAGCGGAAACCGGGGTGTGTTGTGGACCGGAATTCTGATTCATAAACGCGAGCGCGCGCGTAGCATGGCAACCAGCGAGTTAGACAATAAAGATTGTGATGAGTAGTCGGGGATTTGGTTAATTTCAAGTTGAACATCACCCACAATTGATCGCAGCTGTCGCATTCCCATAGACTTTCCAGTCGGCCCCTTTCGAAAAGAAGCACCAGACTCGAGTAGCGTGCGGCGAACCGACCCTAGATCACAACTGTGGCACCACTGCGCGGACACAGGTCACGAGGTCAACATAGATCATGCGAAAGTGGTCGCACGGGCAAAGATGAAAGGCTCTCTATTCGCGGAATTCGTTCAATCGACACGTAGATATAGACAGCCACTACGTCAGCATCGTTGATACTGAAACCAAAAACGAGCGAAGACAGACCGACAGGCGAACACGGTGAGTGGCAGAACAATCTCATTCCGACACATTTGTTTGATAACGGATCCTAGTGTGGATTTGAAACGTCACAATAAATCGTTCACTACTCAGTGTGTGCCTCTTTTAAATAATATATATATATATATATGCACTTTCGAGTCATTGACTCTAAAGGTTTTGGTTGGCCTCCACATGGAAGCGTCGGCTAAGCAAGTATGACCTCCATGTTTCCAAGGTGCACACGATCGCCGAACACTCTATCTCTGACGTTGAGTAGTTTCGTTCAGCGTAAGTTAGTTCCTGACCGGAATATTCCACAGCATCGCTTTCCTGCTACGGTACAGCTCTGATTCATACATCACTCACATCCGTTGCGACAACGAAGCTCTGTCCAGTCACCGTCAAATCCAGGGTTAGTTGTCCCCTCAAAGTTAGTTGTTGGATTTTGACAAACGTTTGATTGGCTCTTTCTGACCAATGTAGTTGGCTCATCCTTTTCAGAATTTCGTATAATGGCTTCGCGAGGTCGTTCAGGTGTTTGATAACTTGGGTGTAGAACCCGATGCGACCGAGAAACTGTCGCAACGTCCTCTTCGATGTTGGCACCGGAATGGCCTTGATCGCCAGCAGTTTCTCGGGCAAAGGTTGAACCTCACTCTGACCAAACTTGTGACCGAGTAATATCATTGCTTGTTTATCCATTCGTGACTTTGGACTAATGCTCACTAGGCTGCCGTGTACAATCTTCTACAACACAGATGAAACCCATCGTATATTCTGTCTCATGAACGCTGTAGATAACGATATCGTATCCGTGGACGAAAAGTGTTGTACAATTCGTCCATCATCTTGAGCACCAGTCGAGTGAATGTGAAAGAAGGAACGGACTGCGCAAACGGCACAAGTTTGAAGCGATACTGTTTTGCTCTCTCCGTGAAAGCTGTTTTATGTCAGTCCGATTGCTTGATTAGAACTTGGTAATATCCATACCGCATGGACAACACTGTGAATATGTTGGCGTTCTGTAGCTCATCAAAAGTTTCTGATACTACTGGTACGGTCTTGACTTTATTGACTGTGATCTAGTGAGTCATCTGAAATGAACACAACACTGAACTATTACTTTGGGCCTGCGCACCAACATGAGGAGAGAATTGAACAGGCTATCCACCTCCCTGGTGATTTATTCTTTCAACATATACTCCACTTGTTACTGAAGTTCCGACTGCGGGTGTATTAGAATTCTTCTGGGACCAAATGGTCAAAATCGCTTGGACTCGATGGGGATTTCATGATCAACGCAGTCACAATAGCCCTACGGATCCTGATACGTAGTGAACAACTCTCGGGCTCTGCGTGTCACTTCATTCAGCAACCAGGTGTCAAAGGTTGGCACCGATCTGGGTGCGTTTGCTTCAGTTTGTCCTAGTTGTGGTTTACGCTTTCTTACTGGTGGAACCACACTATAAGTCGTTACGAGTTTATGATGCTTCAAGTTAATCACAGCCTCAGAACGGTCAAGAAAATCTGATCCCGGTATAGTCTGACATGCTTCGGGGGAAATGACGAAAGACTGTTTGACGGCGTGACTACCGATTCGGACATCATATCCTGCCAGGCCACCAACTTTAAAAATAAATCCACTCATTGTTCGAATGACTATCGCACACGGCTGAACAATCTTCCCTGACCTTAGCTTACTCAATGAAATCGCGGCCGCAATGCTAACCAGACAGCATTCCGACTTATCAGTGACTTCTATCCTAGCCGGCACTGCCGTCTCATTAACCACCCTTATTACAACATCTCCCTTTCCAGACAGAAAACAATGAGTGTAACGTTCACTTAACTATGGCTTTTTCTTGCCAAGTGGGAAAATCTTTGTCAATGTCCACGTCCTCCGCATCTGTTGAACACGTTGTTAGGATTTTTCTCCTCCTCATTCACCTTAAAAGCCGCCATTTCGTGAGTCAACTTTTCCATTGCACTTTGGAGATCGTCCAGTTTACTTGATTCGCTTACATTCAACTCGCTGACTGTCAAGAAGTTTTTCGCCTGCAATTATCGAGCCGCATCAGCCAATTCTTCCAGCGTCATCAGACGTGCGATGAGTTCAACCTTGGGCTGATCCCGGACGGTTGGTGGCATTCCCTCCGGGAATTGATCCATCAGCCTGTGTTGTTCTGAATCCTGGTTCAACTACGGTAGGACTCTTGACAACGCTGCTCGCCGTGACATGGCATAAACGACAGTGTCGCCTCTTGGGCCAAGCCGGGAGCTGTTGACCCGCCGCAGTTCCTACTGGGGCTGCCTAAGCCTGTGACCAGCGCCTCCTCCAAGACGTCACGCGTTAACTTCGCAGGACCCCTTCGCGCCACCTCCAGCGCCAACTTCGTTTTGGCCTTGAGGAGTGTCGGTAGGGACCCCAGTTTCTCCCGGTCAGTCCTGACTCCGATCATCCTATCGAGGTCCTCCAGAAAACCTCGGATGTTCTCATCCTCGAACGGCTGCGGCCACGGGATCTTCATCCTCCAATCCTGGTCACGGCACCAATTGTTGTAAGCCAATAACGCGGATGGCGTAAGGATTGATTGTTCGGAAAATCGGCACATGGGGTATAGGCTCCAACACCGCAACATACAAACACTTTCATCTGCATATAACATTGATCCAAGGACATAACAGTTGCTGCGGTTGTCAGTGCCCAGCTCATCTTTGGGAAGAAAACCACTTCAAGCCAAAGTGCATTCTAATGTTTTTTCTTGTATATTCCCGTATTACCTGGATATCCCAAATACATGCTCCTGTCTGAATACTGAGTATCAAGTTGATTACTACAGTGCAGTCCCTCGTCTTTACAACAGAAGATGTAACCGGTGCCTGTTTTCCGGAGAGCACCTTAATCCACAAGCAGTAGCTCACTCAGGGCTGTTGCAACAACACCTCAGTGGTTCGGTTTCATCTCAATCAGGTGCCAGTTGCCCGGTGTTGTATCGATTGAACAACATGCGCGCACTCCGCGTTCACGGGCATTTTTTAAATTGACGTGAGAGGCCTCTCCTTAAGTTTCTGACCCAAAATCCTGCCCGCAAAACAGTAGAATATGGGGTTTTCCTAGAGATGTTTGTTTAGAGTCAATGACTCGAAAGTGCATATATATATAATAAACATATTATTTAAAAGAGGCAGACACTGAATGGTGGACGATTTATTGTGATGTTCCAAATGCGTACTAGGACCGTTATCGAACAAATGTGTCGGAATGAAATTGCTCTGTCACTCACCGTGTTCGCCTGTCGGTTTGTCTTCGCTCGCTTTTCGTTTCAATGTCAACGATGCTGATGTAATGGCTGCCTATATCTACGTTTCCATTGAAGGAATTCCGCGAATAGGGGGCCTTTCATCTTTGCCCGTGCG
>LOND01001129.1:72154-83659 GCA_014220965.1 Paragonimus kellicotti
CCTAAGGTATACTGAAACATACCGACTCCATTTTGTAGAGGAGATAGCTGTATACTTATTACCAGAAAAGAGTGGGTGAACATCGTATCTACCGTCAGAAGATGAAAAGCTTGCCTGTCTAAAACTGCTAACTTTACGCTCTGTGGAAGTTGTCCTCTACAGTATGAATAGCAAAATATCAGAAGCTAAACCACTGAAGTTCTAACGCTGGCCGCATGTACTAGAATGGTAGAAATCAGATCAATCACAAATGACACTGACGTGTGACATACTGAATGAAGAAAAGAGCATAGTAGACAGAAAAACGGTAATCTACAAGCCGGCTCTTTTAACTGTTATTCAATGACTTATTGTATCTAAAGAGCTTGGTTGTGGCTGATGATGTAAAACGAAATGCTAGAATAATTTTTATGCAATAAACAACGAGGATTCTGGAGCAAACTGTTTACGAAGCTTCCGTTGAAGTAAGGAAGAAATGGATTACAATACACAACAAAGCTATGCATAGTCAATCAGTAGGTCATACGATCACGTCTGGAACACAGCTGATTAAAATGACCGTACATTAGTCGTCCTTCATTTCAGAGGTTCAGGATGGAGGAAACGGTGCGCGGCAATCGGATGTTGAAGTTTAAGCGACACATCAAAGACTTATATTAAAGAATGTAGGATACAAACTATAGTACAGACCACAGAATGTCACTGATTGAATGATTAAGAACAACGTATCATCTATGATAGCCATTCCATCTAAAACGAGAGGAAACATAACTTCAGAGGTATGCATCGAGCCAAACGACTGATTGATCGCTTCAGCAATCTGCTATCATCAGACAGCAAAATTAGGACGGGCCATCGTCAAAACTCATACCAATTCTTCCTAACCAGCACTAGTGGAGAAGATGTTCACTGTGTCCGGTCGGATAATAGACTCATTGCGCCTAGAACTGAAAGATGCACCAGCTCTCCACTATAGTGACAGAATAACTGGATTATCAACAACAAATTAAATGGTCCAAAGACTGTTATACCTTAGGAATGACACATGGAAAATTTCAGCAAAATGTGGTACCTTCAATTGTTACTTCAGCATATCTTGACCTATCTGCTACCTTGACGAGGTGGTCGGGCTTGTGTGCTGTTTCGATCCGGCGGGCTATGCTGACTAGGACTCCGGTCCTTCCAGGTTCAACCCTGTCAGACAGGCCAAAGGGGAGCAGCCAGACGAAAAGCACTACTGACCGCGTAGGAGTGCTTAGGTAGTGAGGCACGATCCTATGGGCATACAGCAGAACTATTTTTATAGTTGCTGTCTTCCGTATCAGGAAGAAGGGGGTTAGAAAAGGTACCCTCAAACAAAGAGCACTCCGATCGCCCAACGGTTGACCGTGACCGCCGGCGTATTATCCAATACGGTCGAAAAACATCTATCACCCAAAAGCCCGATGTAGCTTTGAGTACATCCACTGCGCGCAGCAGTGCTCAGAATCAATGTCTTATTCACTGCGCCCTCGGGCTAGGCAAGCCCCTCACTGCCAAGTGAGTCAGACTTTTGAGTCATTGGCTCCGGGTGGGGTCCCCCAAGAAAACCCTGTATCCTGTTGTCTCGCAGGTCAGATTTTTGAGACTCGGGGTGGGGTCCGTCAAGTTAGCCCCCTTCCGCGGCGTGAACGACCAGAGAGTGTCGGAAGTCAACGTTCTCCCCACAGTCAAACTATTCAACTACTACGACTTTCTTCCTACTGTTTTACTCCCATTTCTTCTGCCTTCCATGTGCCTTCGGGCGATAATTGTTTTCTGAGGCCAAGACAACCGGTAAACATTGGCGCCTTCAATGTCCGCACTCTCCGACAAGTCGGTCAGCAAGCTGCTCTGGCTAGTACTCTCTCAAGTCTGGAGCTTGATGTGTGTCGGAGACGCGAGTCTACGATCCGTTATCCACTTGAGCTCACCTCTAGATAACTGTCGATTCAAGCGCTTCTCTCTCAGGGTTTCTGGTGACGCCGAAGCTGAATCTCGTGGTCAAGCTGGAGTGGGAATCGCACTGAGTTTCCAGAGCAGAACAGTGTTCCCTCATTCATGCGCTGCCCGACTCAGAACGTCCGTTAAAATCTGTCTACCCAAATCAGAAAAGCGTTGTGTATTTATCATACGNAAGATGCGTACAGCGTGATGAAAAACTTATCCTCTGATTCACCCACTTCTCTACTGTTAAGAATCCTCAACGAAACTACTGCTCTCACATATTCGTCTTGTAAACTTCGAAGCACCTGAATGAGCCAAATTTCATGCAGTCATGAGGAAAGGAAATCGGGTAATTTTGATGACCAATTACGAACTAAACTTCGTGACCGATTGACCGCTGAAATAGATATTACGTGATCTACGGTAAAATCTTTTACTACTTTCGAATTCCACTTTCCAAACATCTGGAACATTATGTGGACAGTATCATAATGTGAAAACTGTTGTGAAAGATATCGGTTCATATAGTCCAACGATTGCATACAACAGTAATATGAAAAGGCCACAAAGTCAACAAAGACAGCGATCCGAAAAGGTAGACATTCGAAATGCAGTTTAAAGTAATCAACACGCATCGATTCAAATCTCACCCAGTGGTGGAACAGCTGTAAATGATACAGTACCAAACATTCTTGATCAACATGTCCATAAATTAGATGTTTCTACCACTGGTGTGCTTACTTCTAGTACCGATAGTTCTGAGTTAATTGCAGTTCCAGTCCACTAGTTGAAGATGCTACGAGAACGAACCAACGCAGTTGCAACTGTCTGAAAGCGTCGGAAATAAACAACGCAGAACTTGCACCAATCCTGATTTCCTTTTAAACTGTGGCGGATGTGGAGATTGTCGTTCAGCTTATTTCTCATTATAGCCGTTTTATTAAATCACAGAATATATGTGGAATTGCGCTCGAGAGGTTGTTAACCCTATCAACCGTGCGGAATCAGATCATAAAGTTTGAGCGTACATTGGATATCTGCCATTCAGAACGGAACCAAAACGAATGACCATAAATATGGTCAGTCTGACATTCAGCCAATCAGAAACCTATTGATCCGATTTGGTCAGACTACCAACGGCTGATAAGATGAACAAGCAGGTGATAAGATAAAAGTACATCGGCCATCTGCAACGGTGGGAACGCGGCCGCAACAGAGATAGATACCTGAATTGCTCAAACTCAAAGCGTTACTGTTACTACGTCGAAACTAGTTCTTGGCTTGAGCTAAATTGATTACTCTGTTTCTACACTACTGGAACCATCATAGATTGCCATCAGAAATCGGTTGTTTCGCAATCGTTTCCTTAAATACGTGGTAGTGGGAAGACGCATTCGTACTCCGAGTGAATTGGTATTAACTGAATGGAAGTCCCATCAACCAACTTCTATCCTCTCATGGTGAGGCTAAATGAAGCCGAACGAAGGTAGCCCACCATTCAACTTAGTGTCAGCGTCGGATCACATTAGCTGAGCTTTGATCGAAACACAGTAGTACATGGCATTGACCGATGTTTCGTAGGCGATGAGGGGCAAGGTATACCTGCGCACATGTGCATAGCGGCCATTTTCATAAGGAACGATTGGAATTCACTGAAAAACGTGCCCCTGAAAGTCGCTTTTACCAAGATCCACAGTCATTGCTTGTTTTCTTCAAGAGCACTAGTGTTTTGCAAGTCTAATAGTGTGACGGCTACTTTCGCAAGAGTTGTCAAAGTCTAAACGGTGTCACAATTTACAATTCCTGAGCATCCATCTTCCGGTTCTTTTCTTGCTCTAAATGTCGTCTTAGTGAAAGCCAGTAAACAACACTGAAGTGAATCAACCAACGTCACTGCCATCTGTATTACAACACAATACGATCGTCTGGTTGCCAGCCAGGATTGTGGACGAAGTGAACCAATCGAGATGTTACGTGGTGTACTTGTGTGGAGCGTTCACAGTGCACAACGTTCTCCACTCAGAGAACGGGCCTCACTTACGGTCATATTGTTCATGGTTTTTCTGAACCGCTTGTTTCGACTAACAGTAACTAAGTTTGTTTAGGCCTCCATCTTCTCGTTGCTCCTATTCCATTCGGTTCAGTTTTCTCCAATCCGAAGTGCGTGATCCGAGTGCAATTCACCGTCTGATAATTGTTATTTCACAGGACAGTTATTATGAACAGTCGAATAGAGTTTGCAAGTAAATTGGACCATCCTCAACGTATATCAAGACATTTTCAATTGTCTTCCGCACTCTTTGTGACAACGGACACTTTAAAACAAAAATGGTGAAATTCACCTCATCTCAGAGGGTTAAGCGAAATTTGTGTGATCAGCATCCATTCGTCCTTTGTGTTTTTGAGACAGCATTTTTCGTAATTTTCCAATTCCTATTAGAATGATGTGAAACTGTTAACCGACCGCTTGTTGAGTATGAATCATGAAATAAGCGCTACGTCTTAGTCATGGGGGGTTGGCGTCGCAAAAAACAACCATTTCTGGACTCTAACTATGATGTTAACATGCGTTTCGTGTGCTTCAACACGTAACATAATGTACAATCTCAAGTTGAACACCATCCACATTCGATCGTAGCCCTTGCATTCATACCCAAAACGCCAACCGCGACCTTGTGTGAATAGTGTTTAGATTGCTCGATAAAAAAAAGACGCTCTGCTCACTCCAACCGATAACCTTGTGATCAGGAACTACTCAGTTAGTTAACTGTATTATATAACCAAGTAAAAGCCAATGCACTCAGAGATGAACCACTGAAATATCTTTTCGAGGGAGTTAGAAATGGTGAGACAGTTTCATACAGACTGACGAGGAAGACACGCACACCTTCAACGGGAAAGACATGAAATATAGTGGATCCTACTTAAACAAAAATAACAATCTCAAGATTCTAGGACTGTCAATTGGAAGTGATGGAATTTTTATGCAATAAACAACGAGGATTCTGGAGCAAACTGTTTACGAAGCTTCCGTTGAAGTAAGGAAGAAATGGATTACAATACACAACAAAGCTATGCATAGTCAATCAGTAGGTCATAGCTTTGTTGACAGTGAAAGGTTGAAGAAGACACGTATCAATGTTATGTGCAGTAAGCTAAGCGAAAGTTATGGCTCTCCCAGAAATACACTTGAATTGAAGGTTTCTGAAACGGGGGTTGTTCTCTCACCAATGTCCGCTGATGATAAAGAAGTGCTAGGTGTCGGCCGAGGGAAATGATCTACAGCGAAACACGGGATTAACTTGCCGTGGAGATACGGTTGCCCAGTATCACCTCACAACTACCTAGTCAACTCTCAAAAGTTGATGTTACTTCACAGAACGTCTGAAATTGAAACGGCTAGAAAACGTACAGTGAAAAGGTTTAGTAGATGCCTCAAACCTCCAGCGAGCACCCTGAGAAAGTTGTCTCCCTATTTTGGAAGTGTAATCGCACAAGTCGGAGGAAGGTCGAACTGGTCCCCACTACCATATGATGCGAAACACTCTGTTTCTTTGCGGGTATTGCAAAACCGGCATAAGTGGCAAAAACCAACTGGACGACAAGATAGGGGACCTAAGTTTATCACCGATATTCCCACTTCAAGAAGTCTGCGGCAAAGTGGTACAGCAAAAGAGCCAAAAAGAGGACCCACATGACGGACAGATGAAGAAAAAGCAGTTTATACGGCAGGTAAAGGATAGATTTCACAAGAGACGATGAGCAGATTGGCTTCCACCAAGAAACGTCGAACGAAGAGAATACTGCCAGTTCTGCGACTGTCGGAGGGTGTGAAATCCAACTTCACATTTGACGTCACTATACTCACTTGTTTATAGTAGTAGATGGCTTTACTGTCCGGAATCCAACGGTGACCAAAAAGATCTTCGTAATCACTGCACGGTCTTACTGGGCTACCGTTTGATACGTCAAAACATTTATTTCAATTTCCAACAGACTCTATATTCGGCGATATGCGGTCGGATCGCGGGTCTGGAACACAGCTGATTAAATGACCGTACATTAGTCGTCCTTCATTTCAGAGGTTCAGGATGGAGGAAACGGTGCGCGGCAATCGGATGTTGAAGTTTAAGCGACACATCAAAGACTTATATTAAAGAATGTAGGATACAAACTATAGTACAGACCACAGAATGTCACTGATTGAATGATTAAGAACAACGTATCATCTATGATAGCCATTCCATCTAAAACGAGAGGAAACATAACTTCAGAGGTATGCATCGAGCCAAACGACTGATTGATCGCTTCAGCAATCTGCTATCATCAGACAGCAAAATTAGGACGGGCCATCGTCAAAACTCATACCAATTCTTCCTAACTCAGGCGCTAGTGAGCCAAATTGATATCACTGTGTCCGGTGGCGGATAATAGACTCATTGCGCCATTGATACTGAAAGATTGTTCACTCACCAGTCTCTCGACACTATACAGAGTGAAGGAATAACTGGGATTATCAACAACAAACTGATTACGTATATGGTCCATAAGTAGACAGTAAGCAGTATACGCACCACTATCAAATAGGATTAATTGTACACACTGGAGACTTTAGGAGAACGTGGCAACGCGAACTATGTCGCATATGTTTCGCTCTCTCGACATTGTTGATTATATCAGCATCTCGTTGTACTTCGTAAAACTCTGAGTCAGGTGATTTACTCCATACTTGAACAGTGTGTGTTGTTTCGGTATCTGTTAATGTTAGATGTATAATCGCATCTGACTCTGGATGGAGCTTGCCTGGTCTATGATATACTATCAGCGGTACTTCCAAGGTGCCAACCTGTCAGACAGGCCAAGTAGGGTATAAGGCAGTCAGGTATACAAAAAGTAGATGTTCTACTGGTCCTACTCGTTGCGCCAGCTCGCTGTCACGGTATGGTTTAGAGACTCACTCGTATCTATGTAATGGTACAATATCCTCCATCAGCAAAAACCGCTAGTGGTCCGTGTGAGTGTACGTGCGAGCTGTCGTCTACTAGGAAGAAGGGGGTAGATAACTCACGCGTAACCATTCTCGCAAATCAGAGACGACATCTACACCGGTCAGAGCTCCGAATCTGGTTGGTCCGTGAATCCGTCGGATAACGCCGGCGACTCTGAGATCGAGGTATACAGTGTACGGTGCTAAGATCGATCCAGTCTATGAGTCAAATGATGACATAGATGATGTAATGATCTGTATTGGAGTAGCATTCCAGCATGATGTGCGAGCATGTGATCTGCAGTTAAGTATCAGATGTCATGATTGAATCTCATCGTGCGCCCTCGAGCTAGGCAAAGCCCCTGCACTGCAAGTGAGTCAGAACTTTTGAAGTCATGGTTCTGGTTAAAGGTCACCAGAGAACCGTTTTCCTGTCTCGTTCCGTAGGTCAGACTTTTTGAGACTCGGGTGGGGTCCGTCAGTTAGTTTAGCCTTCGGCGTGAGACGACCAGGAAGTGTCGGAAGTCACGTTTCGTCCCCCACGTCAAAATGACTAGTCATGAGCGTAGCGACAACACTTTCTTTCTTCTGTTTTTTACTCACAGGTTATTCTGCCTGTTCATGTGCTTTCGGGTGCATAATTGTGTCACAAAGCAGGAGACTCACTGGTACATTGGCGCCTTCAGTGTCTGCACTCTCCGACAAGTCGGTCAGCAAGCTGCTCTGGCATGTACTCTCTCACGTCTGAAGCTTGATGCGGGTCGGAGACGCGAACCTACGATCCGTTATCCACTTGAACTCACCTCTAGACAACTGTCGATCCAAGCGCTTCTCTCTTAGGGTCTCTGTTGAGGTCGAAACTGAATCACGTCGTCAAACTGGAGTGAAAATAGCACTGCGTTTCAGAGGAGAACAGTGTTCCCTCATTCATGCGCTGCCCGACTCAGAACGTCCGTTAAAATCTGTCTACCCAAATCAGAAAAGCGTTGTGTATTTATCATACGATCCAAAAGAGGGCTGTTCGGATGCTACCAAGGATGCGTTCTATGACGCCCTCGTTGACCAATTGAGGAAGACTAAACACTCAGACATCATCATACTAGCGGGTGATCTTAATGCCCAGCTGAGTCGTCTTTCCCAGGACGAGAAGCAGCTGGGAAGTGTTTGTTCTCCGGGCACAACGCACTGGCGACAGACTGCTGCAGCTGTGCGCATCCCATGGTCTCTATATTTCGAGCACCGCATTTCAACACAGGAAGCACTGTGTTACATGGAGACCTCCGTGTGCTTCTCAGCCGTGGACACAGTTGGATCATATAGCAGTCAGTTACAGGTGGCGCCACTCTGTTAAGGACTGTCGTGCCTTTTGGAGCAACCACCTGGACTCGGACCATGCTGTTGTGCGTGCCCGTTTTGTTTTGTCATTTGCCCAGAGGACACGCTCGTAAATGCAAGATATTTAACTGACATTCGAGAGTGTACACTAGTGAACAACCGGTCCAGTTCGAATCAGGTGAGAAAACCTAACGAACACTGGGAACAAACCGTACAACGTGTTTGTCTGCAAGGTGTACACATCTTGATTTGAATACAGACGTAGCCATTTTCAGTGTTTAGGGCCCTTCTCGTCCTTTTTTTCCTCTCCTAAACAGGGTATGCTTTATTCTTCTATTTTCAAGGATGGCGGAGAGAGGTTGATATCAGAACTGACAAACTCCTCCAGACGATTTGGGAGACTGAAGAGGTACCTCGCGATTGGTGCTTATCAACAGTAATTCCCGTTTTCAAAAAGGGGGCCCGAAGTCTATGTGACAACCACAGAGGCATCAGTTTGGTATCTGTTGCTCCAAGTTACTCACTGGCCTCATTTTACGTCGGCTCACTAAACCCAGAGAAAGTCAGATACGTGAAGAACAGGCAGGATTCCGATCCGGTCGAGGGTGCGTTGACCACATTTTTACCCTTGCGACGGATCTTGGAACATCGGCACTCTTATAGGCAGCCGACGGTCTTGGTCTTTTTGGACCTGAAAGCTGCTTTCGATTCAGTTGCTCGTAACGTTCTCTGGAACTGTCTTCTTCGCAAGGGAGTACCATACGTGAATCTGTTGAGATCACTGTATGCTCACTCTGCAAGCAGGGTGAGAGTTTATGGACAGCTGTCTCGGGCGTTCATCACTTCTAGTGGTGTTCGTCAAGGGTGTCCGATTTCCCCCTTCCTGTTCAATTTTGTCATGGACGACATTCTGGAGGGTGCGCTTGAGGAGTCCAGTGAACTTGGTGTTGAGCTTCTTCCTGGCGCTCGGTTGACCGATCTGGAGTATGCGGACGACATTGTCTTACTTAGCCCCTCTGCCGAAGACATGCTGAACAAGGTGAGTGACCGGGCTGGTTTGTATGGAATGCGCTTCGCACCTTCAAAGTGCAAAGTGTTACTTCAAGACTGGGGCATTTCCACTCCTACTTTCTTTATTGCAGGTAATCCGCTTGAGACTGTGGACAGTTTCACATACTTGGGTAGCACTATCTCGTCAGCTTGTAATATTGCTGATGAGATATCAGTGAGGATAGCAAAGGCACGAGTTGCCTTTGCCAACCTGCGTCATCTGTGGCGTCGAAAAGACGTTCGATTGTCGCTGAAAGGAAGAGTATATAATGCTTGTGTGCGTTCTGTTTTGCTCTATGGTTCGGAAACGTGGCCTGTTCGCAAGGAAGATATCAAGCTTGCTGTATTTGACCATCGTTGTCTCCGCCAACTAGCCCACATTAAGTGGACTGATCGCGTGAGCAACACGGCTGATCGCCGGCGCGTATTTTGGAACGTTCGGGATGCGCGATCAATTGGTCAACTACTCACGTTGCACAGCTTGCGGTGTTTGTTGGGTGCACTTCCCCTCCCCTCCTCTTTTTCTTCTTTCTTCCTATATAGGTTTTTTTCGTGGTTGTGTGGCAGTTAAGCATCAGTGTGAACCACTGATGTATTGCTGTCTATGATGATGATGGTCAACTACTCACGTTGCACAGCCTGCGATGGTTAGGTCACGTACTCCGCATGCCAGCTGAGCGTTTACCGTACCGGGCATTATATACTGAGTTGGGTGAAACCACATGGTGGTCAAGCGACAACGTGGTCACGAAATATGAAAACCCTGACTGCTCCACTGAGTAAAGTGGGTAGGTGTCGCCTGCCTGGATGGGGTCCTCGTGATCACTCAAACCGCTGGTTAGAACGCTATCCGAGATGGGGATGTACTGAAGTTAATGGAGTACGGGCATCCGTACAATTTCTAGTTCTTCCGCCTAGTCTTTTCTTTTCTATTATTATTACACTATAACCTCTTCAGCAATATCTCTTTTTCTAGGATATTCCACGTCACTGTTGAGGTGAGCGGCAGTCCCGAACCACAGTACCTTTTGGTCAGGCTCATGGCTGTTATGACGATAACTTCAGCATATCTATTCACGCAACTGTTATTACAACGTTAGGCAGTTGTATTAGCAGTTGCGCATTCATGCGTTTACAACTGTGGAGCCCGAGGCTCTGCGCACTGTTAACGGGTGTCTACGTTACACATCATTTGCATACGTTGGGAAAGGCTGCATCAAGACAATTTTGTGCACAACGCGTTCACTTCAATGTGTTAGCAGGTAAATGAATTAGACAGCTTAGTTCTCGTAAGTGTTGCGTGCTAGGTTCACGGCAATGAGGCTACGTTTTTACCGCAGTTAGAAAATCTGTGATGTCCCCCATCCTGACCACAATCACTACTCAAGGATGTGAGACGATTCGACGTTTTCTGAATGGAAAGTTGGCCCTGACGACAACAGTGTCAAGATTGCACAAGACTAAGTCAATTGTCGTGGTCATTATTCACACCCATCACACAAGGTAACATACACACTGTATTATCGTCATGTCACGCAGATGTTCATCGATAAAGGGGTTATTCCTCTTATGGCTTGGTGACGAGCATCCGGGATGCCGAATACCACGATGACCTGGCCAGCAAAGAGAAGAGAGCAAACTGAGTACGGTAAGCACAAGTGAGTCGGGTAATTTGTTCCGTCAACCAATCACCCACCTTGGCACAGAACAACGATGGTCTGCCTCAACCGTCTGCATTGTAATTCAACAGAAGTTGACCATCTGAAAACTGTTTCTATTTTTTTAAAAAAAATCAGTATTTCAAGTTGAACATCACTCAGATTTAATCGCAGCCTTCGCATTCAGATAGACTCTTCAGCCAGACTCTTTCAATTTTTGACCGGGCGAACCGGTTCAGTTAATCAATTTTACGTAAGTAACATCTATCTCGTGTTGATAGAGTGCGGCTCTTTTGTTCCGAGCTATTTGCCAGTGTCTGTAGTTATTTATTAATTAGCCCGTTCACCACCTATCTGCGAGTGTCACATGATCTGCGAGTAACTGACGAGTATCACGCCTGCTGATAAGCTTTTGCACTACGGTCGTTTGATGCGTGAACAGTTGTTACAAAGTTTGTTATTGCAGTCCTTTACTTAACAGTGAGTATCTTTCTGAGAACGTTTGTTTCT
>LOND01001129.1:85264-103594 GCA_014220965.1 Paragonimus kellicotti
GTGCGTTTTCGTTTTCCAGCTGCTATAGCGTCATGCAGTGGCAGTTTTCGTTCCATGGTACTTCGGTCTCCACAACCAGATAGTCAGGACTCAGACAGTGATCATTCACCTTTACGTCGCAGTGAGCCACTTTTCCAGAATTTTCAACCCTCAACAATTTCCCCGCCGCATTCATCCGAGCGCATACCTTCCACACCCCGGAATCTTGATTCAGTCCCAATTTTCACCCTACCTCAAGTTACCGCTTTGTGTGATCGCCTTATTAAAGAACGCGAAGATGAACTTCGTCAAGAGTATGACAGCATTCTATCCTGTAAACTAGCCGGTAAGTCTTTCATAAAATACTAGGTATCAATCATTGGGTCTGTACAACGATCTAATCTCCTGTGCATTGGTGATGACTACAATGGTAACAACCGTTTCTCGGTGTGCAAACTTCGGGCTCCTCTATTTCGAATGTTTCCGGCAGAATGTATCAAAGAGAATTTATCATGTCGCGATTAAACATCCTACATGGATTGCAGGTGATATTGAAAAATAAAGATGTACGAGCCTTGGGAGCGTGTTTCCGAACAATTTGGCTGTTGGCTCATCAACTAGATTTTAATGCATTATGTCTCAGTTGTGACTTGTGGTTCGATTACGACTTGTCTATCCTAAAATCTTTCTGGAGGTGGTTATCGTATATCTTAACTTTGATATTGATTTGAAGAGGATACCTGGCATTCATGCACTATTAGTTCGACAGCCTGGTCGTAGAGGACGTGGTTGGGCTACTGGCTGTATCAATCAACATCAGAAGTTGCTTCTGTAGACTGATTGTGTCCATTCAAATACCCTAGAATAGCTGCTAATCCGAATGAGTCCGAAATTCAACTGACTGGCGTAGCGCACCAATATCTCCGTGCCAACCCGATTCTCGCTTGCCTATTCGGGGCATTTCAGATCGGTACGGTTTCTATAGACTAGAGGGATCGTGATCTCATAGTCATTTTAAATGAACGTTTAAAACCGACCATAGTTTGTTATTTGGTTTTTATTATGCTTCCAGCCAAATGGCATTCTGATTCACGCATGTTATTTGCCAACCAGGCACCGTTTGTTTGTGTGCATGTTTCATCGGCTTGCAGTTTTGTGGACAAGAATTTCAAAAGCCGTGAGTCGCAGCCAGTGGTGCATTCGGACAATCACCAACCTTTCTACATAGATTTAATTCCGCCGTTGTTCGTTCGAGCAAGAGTATCTTGCAATCTGACTCAAGTTGTGCGTAATCTTGTGGTCTCTACTGCTCTCTTTTTGCTTAGGGGACGTTTTGCGTCATCGTATTTTCTGCCCTATTTTCTCTCTCCAGAACAATACGAGGCATTCCTGAAGTTCAGTCACGACCAAACAAGCTCATATAGAACCTGTTGACGATGTTCAGACCCGAAGAAATTCGATAACTTTGACAAATGACGTAACATGATCAACAGTGTCGTCGCGCAGTGGTCTAAGAATGGAGCGAGAGACCTCAGTGATAACACCACTGACTTATGGTTGGGGATTCAAACTCCAGTTAAATCGAGGTCTGGTTAGATTTTGGTGGCCTGGTAAAAAAAAAACTATGCAAATGACCCCATATGATATACCGAAAAAGTTTTTCAATAGTTTACGAAGCAAAAACGCACAGAAGTTGATGATTACAGATAAACAGAAACGGTCGGAATTGAAAAACTTTTGATTGTAGTCACAGTGGAAATAAGACGAAGTTTGGGCCGTAGAAATATAGTTATGTAAAAAATAAAAGCAAGGTGTTAAGTTAAATACGGTCCACCAGCTACCTAGAATAAAGATCTATTGGACGGGTAATAGCAGTGATCACGTTAACCACGCATACCTCCTGGATTATCACGGTTCATATCTCAAACAGCAGGAACTGCCACATAGAAAACAGATGCGGACCATTCGATAGATGTACGTAACAGAAATTCAAACATTACCATCTACATTACCTTGACCAACAACAATACATTAGAGGGGTGGGCCATATGTGAACGGCGAAAAGCAACTGATGCAAAAATGGGTTATGGTGCCTTTAACTAAAGGTTAATTGGGGTTCAGGTGTTTAGCGATGACAACGAGCTGTCATTTAACATCAAACAAGGAGTATGAATACGATTTGAGCTACTATATTGTACCAACATGTACCATGTATTCTTGTTCGGTTATATCGCATCATCTAAAGTAAAGGTTAGATCATTAAAACAGCAATTAAAAAGTCCTGAAACAGGGTCCTTTGTACAGATTGTACGGCAGCACATAGCCCCATTAGGATAACATTCTGATCCTTGGACCACGAGGTATGACACAATGCAAGCATTATTCCCGGTTGGTGTAAGCATCTCTAAGCCGCTACCGTTCCTATAGGTAAGCACCGTCTAGTGCCCAATTCGTGCGACGCTCTCTGTGTAACTTCCCCGTCCGAAAACCACGATTCGGAAACATGGCTTGTTTGTGACAAAACAGCTGTCGCCACCTCTATCAATCAGTCTGGGTCAATGTGAATCGTCGTGTGAGCGACGTCGCCACTCGAAAATGCCTACTTTCAAATACCTTGACCTTGTATATGCAATCAATTGATCAAAAAATAAAATGCGGTCTGCGGTGGTCGCACCAAGTACTTCGTATATTATGCATCGTGGTAACCGCGAAGTGGTCGGGTAGAGATGGATGCCAATTCCGAAAACCCGACAATTCTATCAAGTAGGTATCATATGCCCGCTTATGAACTTCGGGGCATTCATTATCATCATAAGCAACAATACATCAGTGGTTCTCACTGATGTCTNGATTGTTTAAACAATTAGTTTGTCGTTTATCCATTGATTCTAGCAGCTAACAGATATCGTAATATGTTTTGCTTTTATAATGATAGGATGGCTGCAGAGTGATCGCAATAAGCTGCAAGGGTCACTCGACAGTACACTTCTTGTTGAAGGTCAGTACAACTTGTAGGAACCGAAGGGTCAACCACTAGAGCATGCCTACTTTTACCGTTCTAACAAGGTAACGGTGCATCAGTCACAGAATCGCACCCACATCTGTTGCATTCTACGGGATTGAGATGTCCTCCTCAAACAGAAACAAACGTTCTCAGAAAGATACTCACTGTTAAGTAAAGGACTGCAATAACAAACTTTGTAACAACTGTTCACGCATCAAACGACCGTAGTGCAAAAGCTTATCAGCAGGCGTGATACTCGTCAGTTACTCGCAGATCATGTGACACTCGCAGATAGGTGGTGAACGGGCTAATTAATAAATAACTACAGACACTGGCAAATAGCTCGGAACAAAAGAGCCGCACTCTATCAACACGAGATAGATGTTACTTACGTAAAATTGATTAACTGAACCGGTTCGCCCGGTCAAAAATTCATCAGTGGCATCCACCTCAACTGGAACATCAGGTAAAGTCGAACGAAAATCATGTCGAACCATCGTAGAAGTTACAAATGACTTCACTATTATACTAAGTGGCTCAAATCTATTGGCGTTAACCACGGGATTAAGCCCAAGGAGCGCTTCCAAGAACAGATAAGATTTTGACCGTACTACAACTAGCCACTTATGAACATTTGGGTTAAATCTACCAAATAAGAGCATTGGTTTGTAACAAGAATTCAGGGCTCACAAGGTACTTTGGCTGATCGTACAATCTTGACATTGATAGCCTTCATATCTTTAAACAACATACACGTAGCCTGATTCCGGACCCAAGCGTGCCAATTTAGCGGCGAACCATGAAGAAGATAAAACATTAACAGAAATCGCAAAAACCATATTGACAGAGCAGCAACAATCAGATGAGGTGGAAAGCAAGATGACAAAGCACACACCTGCGACATAAATTACACTAACAACGGCATAAGAGCAAACAGACGGTGGCCGAATGTGCATGGGTGGGAGTTCGGACAGAGGGACAGAAGTCTTAGATACACAAAGTGAGAATGGAGCCAGATGAATAGACACGGGGAAATAAAACCCAACAAGTTATCTACGGTCGCTCGAGAGAAATGGAATAATCCGTGAACTATGGTAAATGAATGAGAGGAAGAGCTGAATGAGTATCATCAATTGTAACTGAACTAATCATCTCTGTCAAAAGCAGCAACTGACGTCAGGTTGCACATGGGCTATCAGGATGAACCGAGATCACGAAAAGGCTCTCCACAGATAGCTAGCGAGTCACAGTAAAATGTGTTTGCGGGCATCTCCACTGGTCGAACGAATCACGAAACATCTGATAAATGAAATAAAAAGTAAAGTGGCATATCGGTACACATGAAGATAAATATTGCAATCCAAATAGAGACCACAATTATAACGATAGTATTGCCTGCTTTTGAAGGGTCTGGTATCGTACGATTCTTGAAATGATTCACGGTAGGTGAGATAGTGTACATAGGTTACAACCGTTAAATCATAAACCTCTTGTTTTTTTTAATCTTATATCTACTCACAGGATGACTACGCAATCGGTTACACCCTAGACTGAGTTCACAAACTAGGATGCCAAGATGAGATGAACATAGTATAGATATTCGAAAAACAAATTACGTGACGGTTTACAAATAATACTAAGGCTACAGCGTGATACCAAGGACAAACGAACTGCTGCGCTCAGTACAAACGTTTTACAGCCCGCAGGCTATCCGGAGGAATTAAATCTATCGTTTCGCAACAAAACAACGATAATCACTTAGAAGGCATGGAACTGTATTTCGCTTGGAAAATCTACCGATCGTTCACATGATAACCATGTGGCCAGATGATCACGACCAGTGTGCCTTTGAAGTACACCCATAAGGGGTTAACAAAAAAACTTGGTTGGTAAATGAGGGAATAAATAAACGTGGGAAATAAAGAACAAGGATAGCGCGACTATTAGGTGAACCAGAAGTAATAAACAATATCAACAAGGAACATGAGCTTAAATGGGCAAACAGCCGCGTAAACTCACAGCTCATTGGTGCGTTCTGGAACCGACTATAAAGTTGGTCGTGACTGAACTTCAGGAATGCCTCGTATTGTTCTGGAGAGAGAAAATAGGGCAGAAAATACGATGACGCAAAACGTCCCCTAAGCAAAAAGAGAGCAGTAGAGACCACAAGATTACGCACAACTTGAGTCAGATTGCAAGATACTCTTGCTCGAACGAACAACGGCGGAATTAAATCTATGTAGAAAGGTTGGTGATCGTCCGAATGCACCACTGGCTGCGACTCACGGCTTTTGAAATTCTTGTCCACAAAACTGCAAGCCGATGAAACATGCACACAAACAAACGGTGCCTGGTTGGCAAATAACATGCGTGAATCAGAATGCCATTTGGCTGGAAGCATAATAAAAACCAAATAACAAACTATGGTCGGTTTTAAACGTTCATTTAAAATGACTATGAGATCACGATCCCTCTAGTCTATAGAAACCGTACCGATCTGAAATGCCCCGAATAGGCAAGCCAAACGAACAAGTTCTCAGAAAGCATTAAAACCTGATCTGCGAGAATCGGGTTGGCACGGAGATATTGGTGCGCTACGCCAGTCAGTTGAATTTCGGACTCATTCGGATTAGCAGCTATTCTAGGGTATTTGAATGGACACAATCAGTCTACAGAAGCAACTTCTGATGTTGATTGATACAGCCAGTAGCCCAACCACGTCCTCTACGACCAGGCTGTCGAACTAATAGTGCATGAATGCCAGGTATCCTCTTCAAATCAATATCAAAGTTAAGATATACGATAACCACCTCCAGAAAGATTTTAGGATAGACAAGTCGTAATCGAACCACAAGTCACAACTGAGACATAATGCATTAAAATCTAGTTGATGAGCCAACAGCCAAATTGTTCGGAAACACGCTCCCAAGGCTCGTACATCTTTATTTTTCAATATCACCTGCAATCCATGTAGGATGTTTAATCGCGACATGATAAATTCTCTCTGATACATTCTGCCGGAAACATTCGAAATAGAGGAGCCCGAAGTTTGCACACCGAGAAACGGTTGTTACCATTGTAGTCATCACCAATGCACAGGAGATTAGATCGTTGTACAGACCCAATGATTGATACCTAGTATTTTATGAAAACTTACCGGCTAGTTTACAGGATAGAATGCTGTCATACTCTTGACGAAGTTCATCTTCGCGTTCTTTAATAAGGCGATCACACAAAGCGGTAACTTGAGGTAGGGTGAAAATTGGGACTGAATCAAGATTCCGGGGTGTGGAAGGTATGCGCTCGGATGAATGCGGCGGGGAAATTGTTGAGGGTTGAAAATTCTGGAAAAGTGGCTCACTGCGACGTAAAGGTGAATGATCACTGTCTGAGTCCTGACTATCTGGTTGTGGAGACCGAAGTACCATGGAACGAAAACTGCCACTGCATGACGCTATAGCAGCTGGAAAACGAAAACGCACAAAAACAATGGGAGCAAACATGAACGTACTGAGTTAAGTGTTACAGTACTTTCCAGAACAAAAAAAACAAGCTCATATAGAACCTGTTGACGATGTTCAGACCCGAAGAAATTCGATAACTTTGACAAATGACGTAACATGATCAACAGTGTCGTCGCGCAGTGGTCTAAGAATGGAGCGAGAGACCTCAGTGATAACACCACTGACTTATGGTTGGGGATTCAAACTCCAGTTAAATCGAGGTCTGGTTAGATTTTGGTGGCCTGGTAAAAAAAAAACTATGCAAATGACCCCATATGATATACCGAAAAAGTTTTTCAATAGTTTACGAAGCAAAAACGCACAGAAGTTGATGATTACAGATAAACAGAAACGGTCGGAATTGAAAAACTTTTGATTGTAGTCACAGTGGAAATAAGACGAAGTTTGGGCCGTAGAAATATAGTTATGTAAAAAATAAAAGCAAGGTGTTAAGTTAAATACGGTCCACCAGCTACCTAGAATAAAGATCTATTGGACGGGTAATAGCAGTGATCACGTTAACCACGCATACCTCCTGGATTATCACGGTTCATATCTCAAACAGCAGGAACTGCCACATAGAAAACAGATGCGGACCATTCGATAGATGTACGTAACAGAAATTCAAACATTACCATCTACATTACCTTGACCAACAACAATACATTAGAGGGGTGGGCCATATGTGAACGGCGAAAAGCAACTGATGCAAAAATGGGTTATGGTGCCTTTAACTAAAGGTTAATTGGGGTTCAGGTGTTTAGCGACGACAACGAGCTGTCATTTAACATCAAACAAGGAGTATGAATACGATTTGAGCTACTATATTGTACCAACATGTACCATGTATTCTTGTTCGGTTATATCGCATCATCTAAAGTAAAGGTTAGATCATTAAAACAGCAATTAAAAAGTCCTGAAACAGGGTCCTTTGTACAGATTGTACGGCAGCACATAGCCCCATTAGGATAACATTCTGATCCTTGGACCACGAGGTATGACACAATGCAAGCATTATTCCCGGTTGGTGTAAGCATCTCTAAGCCGCTACCGTTCCTATAGGTAAGCACCGTCTAGTGCCCAATTCGTGCGACGCTCTCTGTGTAACTTCCCCGTCCGAAAACCACGATTCGGAAACATGGCTTGTTTGTGACAAAACAGCTGTCGCCACCTCTATCAATCAGTCTGGGTCAATGTGAATCGTCGTGTGAGCGACGTCGCCACTCGAAAATGCCTACTTTCAAATACCTTGACCTTGTATATGCAATCAATTGATCAAAAAATAAAATGCGGTCTGCGGTGGTCGCACCAAGTACTTCGTATATTATGCATCGTGGTAACCGCGAAGTGGTCGGGTAGAGATGGATGCCAATTCCGAAAACCCGACAATTCTATCAAGTAGGTATCATATGCCCGCTTATGAACTTCGGGGCATTCATTATCATCATAAGCAACAATACATCAGTGGTTCTCACTGATGTCTAACTGCCACACAACCATGGGGAAAACAAACTTTGGATAGGAAGGGAGAAAAGAAAAAGGAGAGGATCGGAAGGGACCTAACTACTAAAAAAATAGCTACGTCTATATTCAAACATACAACATCAAGGCGCCTACACCTTGCAAACAAACAACCGAGCTGTGAGTGAAAGTAAGGCGTCATCAGCGAGACAGCTTCCTTACGGCTTTCACTGCCCCGCATCATTAAGTGCACTCACTTCACAGACAACTCGGACAAACAACGACAGCATTCACGCCACTGAGCTCGATTAGCCGCCATCTCACCTAACGTCTCAAGCCACCGACTCTGTGAGTCGCGAGGGCCCCAGCCCGGGAGACGAACCCGACCTACAGTAGCCAACCCCTTCGTAAACGATTTCATTTGTCTACGCCAGGTCATCATCTGTCCACCTCGCACCTTGCGCCAGTCAGCCGCAGCGTCCGCAAACAGTGCTCGGTGTGGCAAACGACTAGCTGGCATCCTTAGTACATGACCTAACCATCTAAGTCTGTGCAAATGTAGCGACTGAACAAGAGAACTCGTTTGACAATCAGTGCCAAACACCCGCTTCCTAACCTCCTCGTTGCTTACTCGCTGGTGCCACCCGATACGAGCGATTGAACGCAGACATCGGTGGTCAAATACCTGAAGACGGTTCACGTCCTCTACCCTGAGCGGCCAGTTTCGCTGCCGTAAAGTAATACAGCCCTCACTGTTGTCTTATATACGCGACCCTTAAGCTCAGAGAGATACCTCTCTGTCGCCAGAGGTGCTCCAGATTAACGAACACTGTCCCTAGCCTTAGAGATACGCGCTTCTGTTTCATTCCCTACACCCCAACGCTGATGCAGCTTCCCAGGTATACAAACCGGTCAACAACCTCCATGACTTCATTATCTAACATTAAATCTACGTAATCACAGCAATCTTGCAGAAGCACTTTGCATTTTGAGGCTGCAAAGCGCATTCCGAAGTACTTAGCAGAACGCGAAATAGCGTCCAGTGTTGTTTGTGCTGCTTGGAAAGTTGTCAAACAGCAACACCTTGTCGTCAGCATAATCAAGATCAGTCAGTCTTCCACCAAGAGCATTCAATTTATTTGTTACAAAGACTAGTCGATACGGCGCACTGCAGCGGTCAACGTTTTGCTTCACTGACATTATTGCTAAATCAACTAATTGATCTTACCTCAACAGTTTTTGAATCTAATTTCCCTCAGCAGAATTACTTTTAAAACATTCCCCGCCACCCGTGTGGTGAACGATGACTTGAGTCAAAGTGCATGACCAAACTCATACTCATGCATGCATGTACGCGTCATACATTCTAACGGAATTGCTTCGCGCTGTTCAGGACCAACATTAGCTTGAGTAATTTTGACATGATCCGAAAAGACGACAAAACAGCCGTGGACTTGCTCAAATACATACATGCAACGCTTGCTTTCAGTCATCAGAACAGACGCTGTAGCTCCAGCTGAGGTCAACCGTGATGAAAGCATGTGAAGCAGTAAATGAACGTTGTCAACAAAAACGAAACGTTTGTAAATGAGAAACGACTTTAACGATGCATGCGCTCTATTGATAGCGGTAGGTTGTTTCGTCTGAAAGTATGTCCAGTCGGTGCACTCCTCAACGTGGCAACTGGCAACTTCTAGCGTTGTTCGACGGGATGCTAACGGCTCTAAACAGGGTAACCACTTCAATTCTGTGTCGTGTCGCAATTTTTCAACCGACAACGACCGCACCGAAAATCTCTTTTGTTCCAGACTTCTGTGATTAACGAACACATTCGCCGCTCTCGTGAATATCGCATCAGAAACAGTACAAACTGACGAGCTGAGGTCAATCAGATAGAACAGTCGGGCATCCGGTGGTTTGTTTACGATTACAATACGGCCACAGTGAAACAACTTATGTAGTAGCACGCAAGGGATTCAACAGAACTACGAGTTACAGAAATCATTCTGTGAAGGAAACAGCGCAGAAGAATGCATAATCTGGTTAAATGCGGGTTTAAGATTTGAAACAACATAAAAGTAAACTAAGTGAAAAAATTTCGCCTAGTACTACAACATACCAGTGTCCTCACGTAAATGACCGCTGAAGGTTGCTTGTGTAATTGGAATAGGACTACCAAGAAATTTCGGAATCAAGCGTCGTCGCTGTAGGCGTTTGATCTCTTCTTTAATTCGCCTTTTAAGTTGAGCTGCACAAGGGATGAATACACACAATGATCATGTTTGTAAGGTTAAGGGTTAAGCACGTAATTTAGGGTCTGGAGAATTAATCAGATCAGAAAAGAAGTTCTGACCTTATCAAAAGGCTTTTGTAAATGTGTGGGTAAACAAGCCGCACGAAGTATCCATACAGACAGTCGGATTATGCCATTGCATTATGGCATCGTAATAACTGTGACAACGCTATGAATAGCCATAACCGACCAATCGTCTGACAGTCAAATTTTAGTTTATTTAATTATGCCAACTCAACTTGTACGTGTTCCACAGCCCATTAGGAATATTTTCAATTGGCACTCAGCGCGAAACGTTTTGTACGGCATAGATCACCACCACTTTTTATACTATCTGAATGCTCAGTGATGACCACAATGCATTTAGCAACATTATGCACCCCAGACACACATGGCGGATTTACGGGAAAAAAGATGCTGAACTGCCAAATAGCGCTAGAGCGAGCAATCGTTAACTCATAGACCTACGTAAACTCAGAATCGATTGTACCGAGTATCGCTTTTCAAATGCAAAACAGCATTTTTGGTAATCGTAATAAAAATTAGATAACATGAAATCGGCGACAAGGGACACTGTTGGGAACGTAACCGAAATAACCGCCATACTGATTCAACGAAGACTGCATGGAAAACTAAACGAAGTATTCGAAAAAAACGCTATTGAAGAAAAGCCGTATACCCAAAAATGGCTTATTTTTCGAGATTTGTTTGAAAAACATTCTGCGATTTCGAGTTTTACCTGCTGAAACTTTATGTTTGATGCACGTTTCGTCATTGTTTTCTGACCTACCCATTCCAGTTTTACTGCATCAATAAAGGTGAGATTCTTCGCGGTCGATCAGTTTACATACACGGAGACGGTCTGTTACGGCATCTTCAGTTTGGGAGTAAAAGCATTCTCGACTGAAGTTCTTCTGCGCTTCTCCAGGGTTTTGCGTATCGCTATTACGTGTTCACGATTCGTATATCGTAGATTCTCGCGCTAGCCATTTCCAGTTTTTGTTGGCCACCCAGCTCATAACTACCGACTCGGGCCTTCTTCCAAACAATTAACTCTATACATGATTTGCGCTCTTTCAACTACCTATACTGTTTCTACTTTCTATGACATATGTTTATTAATGGTGCCTCTATGCAGGTTGTTACAATCAAGTGTGACGATAACACTGCACTCATAATTACAGTGTCAGCTGGTTTGTCGTCAAAATGAATTGACTGCTGGATGAAAATGTAAAACACCGCAGACCTCGTTGGCCCAGGTAAATACGACAAACCACTACGTCAGTGTTTGGTGAGACTGACGTGAGACAGGCGTCAAAATGTCCTTCTCAACATTCCGTCTCTCCATCGTTTTAGTTGATAAAGGTACAGCTGGCTTTTGACATGACTGCAGCACACCTTACGTCTACATCAGCACTTCGATAGCTGCCAAGATATAAGTATACACCAGCTGAAACAAGGGTAAATGCAGATGCGGCCTCATGATAGTCCTCAGCAGGTCTCTGACACTTGAGAAACGTATCGCATTCCGTCTGGAAAACGGACACCCACGATCTATCTAAAACACATTAGACCAATGTCATTAACGCAATCAAAGTTAGGGAGCATGCTATCCAGGGAAAGATTAACCACTACAAAAGTTACTTCTGACGAGGTCACTAGGATACCAGTCGTGGCTAACATAATCGAGTAGAACGAACGTGAGCCACTCTGACAAACAAAGCCAACGACTGAGAATGGATCGTGAAAACGCCAACCCTTTTCGAGAGTTGTCAGCACAAAACCCATTTAACTAATCTACCTCTCTTGTTCACACAAGACCAGAGAGCAAAACCATTAACAGAGCTGGACATAACGAAGGAGATAGTCAACACTTGCTTGTAGCAGCAGTATTCACATGTCAGGTTTCGACGGAGACTCATGGTTTAGTTGACACACTTAAGTTAATTGTACAAACAGTAGCTATTGGTAGTTCATACCATACTTCTACAAAAACGAAAGATGTGTAAAAACCTGATGAGAACTACAAGGAGCAGCAATTTGCAATATTAACTTCTCATGAAAAACAACCTCATAACGAGGTTTTGTTCGACGTGTGAAGTGATACACAAGCAGTAAAAGTGGGCGGGGTATTCAGCGATTTGAAGGAAAACTGGAATGTCTAAATAAGGACCGTACCCTTCAGAAATCTAATGAGGGACAGCAAAATGACCATTCTATAGGAATACACTTGGTAGCTACAAACATTCGGATTGGATTCGTACAGCATTATTGTGGAATGGAAACGTGATCGACCACTAAAAGTCAGCATCAACACCACCAATGAACAGGGAATACACTGGCGACTCCCACCGCTGCCTGTCACGCAGTCGTGGAAATAACAAGCTCTACGACGTAAAAAGATGTCACCTGATTACTGAAATCAGCAATGTCTAAAAACATGCTAGCAACGTCAAGGTGCCTACATCCAGCAAGCAAACAATTAGGCTGTAAGTGAAAGTAAGATGGTTTGTTTGCGGCTTTCAGTGCTCCGTGTCATTAACTGTAATCACTCAAAGTGCTCAGCTAAACAACGATGACATTCCTGCTACCGTGCCTGACTCGCCGCTACATCGGGTAACGTCTTCAGCCACTGACTTTTTCAGCAACGAGGGTCCCAGATTGGGAGACGAACTTGACTTCAGTTCGTCACGCCAAACCTTCTTCCTGTGAAGTTACCACGAACAATCAAGCACTTACGCGTGAGGGTTTGTCTACCGGATGACGGAATGAATACAGCAGTTAGAGCTTCCTTTGCGGTTGAAGGAGACGCTTGCGTCTTGAATGTTCACTATATGATGTGAAGTGCTAAGAGTGCGGAAACAAAGGATAGTTCAGGGTCTACATCTCTGACCCGATTTCAAAGTAGGTGGTATTATTGCGCAACCAGAATCAAACATTGAGTGCATTCTCCAGGGCAATATTGATCAGTAGTCGCCATCCGGCCTTGTGCGTGCTTAAACTGCTGACCAAAGCAGCTTGCCTGCTATGGAACTGATGACAGTCCCCGTTTCATGTAAACCCAGATCGTTACCCGTTCCTATTGTTGTTGTTATCCACAAGTCCTATATAGCCTAACGTTTTACGCTCGTGACTGAAGAAAGAAAACGAAACGTTAGCACCTCGCGATGTCTTCCATCGTAAGCGGTGAACTGGATCAAGACAAATCAGGGATATTCGCGAGAGCTCCTGACTCATTTCTCCAATATAGGAATTAATGACAAGCGATCCAGGTTGGGTGAAACCACATGGTGGTCAAGCAACAACGTGGTCACGAAATATGAAGACCCTGACTGCTCCACTGAGTAAAGTGGGTAGGTGTCGCCTGCCTGGATGGGGTCCTCGTGATCACTCAAACCGCTGGTTAGAGACGCTATCCGAGATGGCGGTGTGTCGCAGTCAATGGCGTACCTGCATCCATACCATTTCTAGTTCTTTTGCTTAGACTTCTATTAATTTTCAACCTTCTTAGTAACGTTTTCTTCTAGGATATTCCACGTCACTGTTGAGGTGAGCGGCAGCCCGAGCCACAGTACCTTTTGGTCAGGCTCAGGCTGCTATGATGATGACGGCAATGATGATCTCAGTAGAGAAGGATGTTCTCTGCTGTCCATGCAAGTTGAAAACATTAAGCCTAGGCTTCTAAAAACTTCTCCTCACTTTCTTCAAAATGTGTCGACACGATGGAATCTGGGCCAACAGCCGTATTTCACTTGAGAACCGAAATGAAACAACGGACTTCAGTTTTGGTAGGTGTAACTCTGTCTACTGACCAGGTTGGGGGCGGCAACACAGCAAAAGTAGAATACCAGTTAAATAGGCTCACGAAGTGTTCCGTTCAGTAATCTAGTCTTCTACACTTATTATGAATGTGTCCCGTCTATCATGCTGATAGCTTCACTAACAGACGGACGCCCAGTGCCAGTAGTACGGATATGCTTGAACAATCTGCTGGTGTTCTCTGAGGGAGCAGTGGTTTTTCTTTCTTCAACTTACTCCGTTCATCAAGCCTCACGATCGACGATCAGGCTTCGTCTCAGCTTATTATGGATAACCCTCTTTGAACTTGCTAGTGCCAGTGGGAATATTCCGTTTGATGTCTAACAACTACAGAAATTCATTTGAGATCCAATGATAATTTAGACTACGAACCACTGTGACACATGCTATAGTATGTCATTCATGAATGGTCTGTGAGATTTGGGGCTGGTATCTATTAAGGATTTCGGGGTTGGAACTACTAAGCCTCTCTTCTAGGACAGTTCGATACCTATGTTTTACCGACGGCCTGGCCACTTTCACAACGGCCAGCCGTTGCGCTCAGTGGAGTCGTTACCCAGTGAAAGCAGGAACAAAACGACATCATAACAACACATTATCTGAAACCACATGTATGCACCAATGAGAACGAAAGTTCTGAAAGCAGACATCACCCATAACTAACAGCAATGTGGCCTGTTTGAGATCAGATCTGATATAGGGAAGGAGGATGTCAAGTAGAGTAATGACGTACACGATATCAAAAACTAGTGCGGGATAAAAAATAGTCTGCATGTCGGGCACAAGTTCACAATAGCCCACCATTATCCGAGCGGTGTGATACCAGCTGAAATCTGCCACCTAAACCAGACTCGATCTCATCAAGTTGGCCGACCTGAGCGTCCATGTTGCCGGTCAGAATAACTATATCAGAACCGAGCTGTGCGTCGACGTTAGAAGAGCAGCCAGATCCGAGTAAAAGGCATCCTTGACACCAACGTTGTTGTTGCCAGTTCAAGCATAGACAAACGCAATAAAGACTTCTGAAGATTCAGTGTCTGGAACTAGCCTTAACAGAACCGGCCACATGGACTATACGGAGCCAATTGCTGACGGGAACCCAGCGTGTTTGCGTCGTTGTGTTGAGGACCGTAGTAACTGTAGCCTGAGTGGTAGAGGCGGCCATGTAAATCACCAGAACTGTACAACCAGTATCGAGAATGCGAAGTTGGTGCCGTCATTTTGATACGTCGATTACTGTCCTGGGTTCTAGACTTTTAACTCCAGCAAACGTTGGGAGTCAACGAGTATAATGTCAGAGGGATGGCGGCTTATCGATCTCTGTTTCAGAGTGCGAGTGCTGAAATCACCTGTATTACTTCGCATCTTAAATCTAATCAAGAGATGAGGGAGACCGCAGGCTGGGTGGTAAAATGTTTAAAGGCGGGTTACGTTTCATGAGTGATCAGGTTTCGCAGCCGTGGTTTAGCATGATCTTCGATGTTGTCTTATGTACGCGGCTCTTATGCCTCAAAGAAATGGCTCTCTCTAGGTAGGAATGATCCAAATTATATAATAATTTTCCGGCCTCGGAGATAAAGGCTATTTCACTTCCCAAACCTCCAGTGGCACTAACACAATTGTGAATGGTAGACCAACTTTTCATCTGTGAAACAACTCAGTAAGAACGGTGCACAGACACAACAGTAACACATGTGGCGATTGGCTCAATAACTGGGTAAACCGGCTGACAATTTCGATCCCACCGAGCGTGTCTCCCGGTTACGAATCAAAGGAAAGCATATCATCCAACGTCTGATTGAAATAAGCCAACTAGCGGTCGAATAAGCAGTCGCGGACAGTGTATGATAAAATTCCACAGCGTTGTAGGACAAGGTTGGCAATCAGCCTATCATAAAATACCATGCACGCTGTTTGACAGTGACACCATAGGCTGCAACTTACTCTACTATAAAAAGTGTCAAACAACAGAGGCACGCGGGCCTTTGGGCAATGCAACGCCCGTATGACGAGCGGATATCCGGTTTCCGCCAACCATGGGCAAGTCCCGGAGAGCGTGTGCGTAACATCCTGGTGTCCAACAGTCTAAACGTGTAAGACGTAGCGGGAACATATAACAGGTAGTCTACTGATAGGGCACATGACCTATTCGGTCACTGACCAGCAGCAACAGCACGCAAGCGCCGTAATACTCTATTACACTTGAAATCAACAGGACAGATCTAATACGCCAGACATGCCTTCGCAACTGGGCAGCTCCGAATGCAGTGTCACTCAAGGATGCATTGGGCAATTCGAATGGATGAATTCTATCCAAAGCGCCTATGAACCGAGATACAGGTTATTCGTTTCCATCCATAACGGTTACCAGATTGATCGACGATAATGTAGCTTCGGCCGCCGTTCTTAATGGTGAATTATAATGCCCTACGTGGGAAAATATCGAAAGAAAAACGAAAAATGAGGATAATAAAAGCAACTTGAAACGTAGTCGAGGCAGACGTCAGTAACTTTTACACGTCATCACCTCAGACAACGTTGTTAACCAGTCAGTTGAATGATCCTGAATTGTCCCACCAGGTAGACATCAATCCGGTTAAATGAACGAGATGTCTTGCGATCCCCTTGTTGCCTAGCAGTTTTACCAAAACGTGGGTGGCCCCAGTAAATCGGGTTCGATGTGATAAACGGTTAGGAGGCGGTTTGCCGTATACACTGGAACGCCTTTCTTTGATCCGAAAACTGCAAGCAGTGGTTTGTGATCGGTCAACAGAGTGAAGTGACGCCCATACAGCATTTTGTGAAATTTCTTTACTGTGAATACAATTGCCAGTGCTTCCTTTTCGATTTGTCCGTAATTCTTCTCTGCTCCCGTTAGCGTTCTGGATGCGTGAGCTATTGCCTTTTCAGAACCATCCGGGAATCGATGGGATATGACTGCGCCAATACCGTAGTTTGAAGCATCTGATGCTACCACAATCTCCAAGGTAGGGTCAAAGTGGGTAAGGAGCAGATCCGAAGCAAGATAGCCTTAACACGATCAAAGGCATTTTGGCATTCAGCAGACCAGTTCCACACTGCATCCTTTCTCAAAAGTTGGTTTAAGCGGCCCTCGGATATGGTGCATCGCAGTAAGAAGGTACTGTAGTGACTCACCAATCCTAGGAATGATCGCAAAGTTGAGACGTCAGTTGGATGAGGCATTCGATTGATTGCGTCGATATTGGCTGGGTCAGGGCGGCGGCCATGCTGGTCGATTATAAATCCCAAATACTTGATCGACTGCATAAACATGTTGCATTTTTCAGCACGAAGATGAAATCCAAACTCTCGAATTCGGCTGAGGACACGATCAAGTTTTTCGTACAAATCATCAGGATCCAGTGCCCATCACAATGATGTCGTCGAGATATGCTGCTACTCCAGGGACGTCAGTCAGCATCGTGTCCATGATCTGTTGAAAGATTGCAAACGCTAATTTCACTCCAAAAGGTATACTAAAACAACCCCGATGAGTGTTGATGGTCAGTAGTTCTCTGGAATCCTCGTCGACTTCAACTTGCAGATAGGCTTCGGCCAGATCGAGTTTGGCAAAGCATCTGCCACCATTGAGCTTTGCGAACAAGTCCTCAGGGACTGGAAGAGGATACTGATGGTCCTCCAGTGCAGCATTTAATCCTGTAGAAAAATCTGCGCACAATCGGATAGAGCCGTTAGCCTTCTTAACAATTACAATAGGGGCTGCCCAAGCAGAGTAACTGACTGACTGGATAACCCCAGATTTTTGTCCACAATTGGCAGAGCAGAGCATGGCAAAGGTCACTTTGGCCGGAAAACAGATTTGGCATGTGCACGTAGGTTCAATATTGTTTTCGCCTTGGTACACTAACCAAGGTTTTCCTAAAACACGTCGGCGGATATGTTCATCAACTTCTTCGTCAGATAATTTCGAGAGTGATCCGGTTTCTGATTTGATAGCGAAGCTTGTACCTTCACCATTCTTCACAACTGGCTGAGTGGCATGTCCAACAGTTTAAGATGTTCAATCCAGTTTAGGGCCAGAAGATTTAGCATCCAATGTTCGGCGAGATAGCCATGTCACATACATGGACATCACTGCACTCAATATCACAGTCTAACTTACCACCACCATCATCATCATCAAGGCAGCCATGAGCATGAACGAATGGTACTGTGGCTCGGACTGCCGCTTACCACAACAGTGACCTGGAATATCCTAGAAGACCCCTGGATGGGGTCCTCGTGATCGC
>LOND01001130.1:5351-16103 GCA_014220965.1 Paragonimus kellicotti
TCTGTGCTAGATATTAAAGAGCCTTTATTCAAGGTTAATTCATACAGTGCAATGGGTCCTGACATGGTCCATCCCAGAATTCCGGAAGCAGCCGTTAGTTTGGCAAAAACCCCTGATAAGGTGGTTAAACAGACACCCCAGACTGGCATTCTTCTTGTTGCACGGAAAGAGACGATGTTTACGCCTACATTTAAAGCGGGCGTCCGGAACTAGCCAAATCAACCGGATCCAGTGAGCTCTTCCATTTCGATATCCATCGGTAGTTAGTTGAGCTGAATGGCAGTCATCGAGAAACAGGGCGTGACGCTGCCACTGGAGGTTGCAGAGGTCACCAGAATCAGAGTTAAAGATTAGCCTAACAATGTCCTAAGTGAGCGAATATCCCATAACGCCTTGAAACGGTCCCTAGAAGAGCAGCTAACAACATCTAATTGAAGATCGTTCCAACGGTTTATGGCCCCGCGTAAAACGAACTGTTGCCTAAAGAAAATCCAAGGTCGAAGCTTGTTGAACCTCTTGTCGTGACACCTATGACAGTTGTCAGTGACTGGGGTAACGAATTGCTGCACGAGTCCTGCGCTAAGAAAAAGTGCGTAAGGATTAAGTCACCGCGGAGTCTTCGAAACTCAAGTGGGTAAAGATCAAGAATTTCAAGACGAGACTCGTAGGAGAAATGCCGCAAGCCAGTGACCATTTTAGTGGCTACTCGCTGGACACGTTCGATGGTGAGTATGTCCTTTTTCAGCTCATGCCAGTCAGAGCCACAGAGCGTCACATTTATCAGAGGAATGAAATCCACCGATAACCGTGGGTGTTGGGAGACAGTGGTGAAAGAAAATCGCAGAACCCCCCATTCTCCCTCGGGCGGAGTCAGCTCGGTAAACTGAATACCCGGGGACACTCAGTTCACTGTCACTGACGTCATCTGCAAGCCAGGTCTCCGTGAAAGCAAACATGTGGGGTTGTGTATCATGAATTAACTGTCTGATTTCCGGTAATTTATTAAACAAACTCAGACAGTTCGTATACATGCATTTAAGAGCTACTTCCTCGCTGGACTTTGCGAGAAAAGAGAGAGGAGAGTGCGAGGAAGAGCTTGGGAAAGAAGACCTAAAATTGAGGAGGGTGGTGGGGTTGGACTCGGTCTGTACTGCCGAGTGGTTCTGATGGCCCTCTTTGAGGCTGCGGGCGCGACATCACCGCTTGTGCGTATGTCAGCGTTTCTACAGGACGCTTGACCAGCATTCTCGGTGTGGCAATTTGCGACCTCTGCACCCCTGCTAAATTTGTTCTTCGGGAAGTTGTTTGGGAATTTTCACCCGCGGAAAACGTGAATTTTTTTGTCTACTGGCCGCGAGGTTTGAAAGAGGGCAATGTGTACGGTTTCATAGGGCCACTGATAGGAGTACCCAGTGGAGTGGGCCAGAGAACTGATATTCGCGTCGCAGGAGGCGGTCCCAACAGGCTCCTATGTTCCGAATTCTTGGGAGAGGGAATTTGATGCGCGGCCTTTTGGTGTTTTTTGGCTCAAGTAACTCAGAAAACGGTTGTATGTGATTTCAGGAGTCGGTCATTGCAGTGGCGACTACAGAAACAGCGTCCTCGCTTTCCGCCACTGGCACATAAGCCTGAGTGGATACTACTGGAGCAGAAACTACGACCTTAGTCTCCAGTTGTAGCTTCCGGTCCGCCATAATTTGTGACTTAGTTTTAACCCGCTGCTCGCGCCTCGCCCTCTCTTGTCGACAGCGATCGAAAGACACGCCTTTCAGGAGGGCGTTGGCGGATTTCAAAGCCACTGTTTTTCCACAACTGTCTCAGGAGTGAGCATGGCTGGCAAGGTTACCAAAAGGCCAAGGGACTTTTGGTTGTCTTGGCGCGTAGCCTGCTCGCGAGTACGAGGTTGGTAACGTCCGGGGAGAATGAAGAAGCTAAGACTAACTTAGCTAGCTCAGTTGGAGAAGACGTTGTGGGGAAGCGGCCCCATAAGACAACTCTCCTTTCTCTGAGAGCTTTCTCTTTCATGTTTGCCGCTGCCTCCTCTATATGTGCAGTTGACAGGGCAACTGCCTTCTTGGTGATCGCAACACCAGGGAGAGCAAGCGCTATGTATTCATTCAGAGACTGGAGTTCCAACTTCATTTCGGACAGAGTCCGTTGGAACTCCTCCACCCTACTCCCCATGGAAGAAATGGAAGGACATACGGTGCTAAGAAGAGCTCCGCATTTGCAGTCGCAGGTTTTCTGCGTCGCTCCACTTTTCGTGGTGCGTGCGTGACTAGTCAGCATCAAAGCGGCGCCTTAACTGTCGTTGAACCTGCAGCTCATGCAGATAAAATGAACAGCGAAGAGGCGAAGCTGCTTGTACTGGTCTTCGTTGAGGCCAGTGCATTTGAAGTGATACCACTTCTGGCACTTGTGGCACTGCATACCGTTTTGTACGGACATCTTGCACCCGTAACGGCCGCAAATGCTCACCGCCTCAGTCAGTGTTTGTTGAGTCCCAGCACTGCTAGATCTAACTCGGGTCATTGTCAATAGGAACAGGCAATATGCAAAATAAAACAGATACAGATACAATGTGACCCAAAAAATTCAATATGTAACGAATTAGTATGTTATTCGGTAACGAATAACAGTAATCGTATGCAATTTTTGATGCGCAGAGCACCAATAGGGCAAAAATATGAGTAGACAATGACAGCGTGGAAAAGTGAACTGAATTTCGAGTTACCCGCGTGTGCAACTCATGATAACTCAAAGCAAACGTTATTTTTCGAATGTGTATCAACTTATTCGTTGGATGGTATATTCCTTGTGAAAGTGAGCTGGAGGTTCTAGAACTGTAGTCGCATTTTGTGTCATGTTTATTTGTACCCATTTTCATAAAGTTTTGTGCGTGATTTTTTAAATACGCTCAATGGACTCCCACGATGTGATCGTTTCTTCCAGGCTTGGAATGTTTTTCAACGCGGAAAGTCGCGAGAAAACTTTCCGGTACGTCGTATTGTTTGGTTTGTGTCCAACTAATTATTTCTGTAGCTCGTCTCTATGTTCCGTGGTAGCTCATGATTCGTCAAGGGACAATTTACAAGATAACTGTGCTGCTCGTAAGGATGTTACACATGGACATTCTCAGATAATTGATAAACATTTCATCAGTCGTCTAGTAAGCAATGTCTCTTTCGAGCAACTTTTAGTCTGACTGTGCGGCGCAAAAAATGAATAATATTGACTGTTACTCGATGTGTGTCGATATTGCGGATGTTTGCATCACACTACTTCATCACGGGCATTTGTTGAACTTTGAGGCGGATGAAAGCAAAAATGTCTTCGAACGTCTCATCGATACTTGTTTAACTGAGTTTTCTCAATTCCTCTCCGGTTCTCACCATTGGAAATGTATCAACCTTCTAATTTCTATTCTGAACGTTCCTTTCAAGGAGGTATGATTCTATGTTCCGTGATACATTTTTATAGTCCCATTCAAGAGCGTTGGCTTCCAGCCTTGTGAAGATGTGCAAAATTATCCTGACTCTGGAAGAGTTGGATCCAGTTTGGACGACCGTCAATAAGTGGATTGACAACTTCCAATTTCTCCAGAAACTTCTCAGTTCCATACTCACGCTTCCAGTTGAAAATGATCAGTTGTTACCTCTGTTCAATCCAATATGTGAACTGTTAGCTTTTCATTGTGTTTTGCTCCGGAAGAACTTTGCGGTAATTATGTCGTAGATCAATCTACGACGTTAATATTGACTAGTTTGAGATGAAGCTCTAGATTGGTTTCTTCGTCAAAGTTTTACTTCGTTTCTCTCCTGCTAGCACGAATACGTATAGATTACATATAAACCCAACGTACTGTATAATGACCAATCCGACTGTCTATTTGGGATCACTTACATTCATGGAACACACAATCTTAAGTTACTCTAAATATGTAATGCAAACCGGCCGGCGTTACAAATCAGCATAAATAGATCCATTCATAATTACTTGCCATTGTTCGTAAAAACGCAAGATTGATGTGAGTTGTCTCTACATCCCACACCAATCAAATGGCGCGCGTATTTCATCCCGAAACCACCGTAATTACCCCCTTAATGTATGTAAGCAGGATCAGACCGACCCTGCACAAACTATTCTAACGTCTACTCTTATCTACAAAACTTGTCATGATCAATCTTCTTTTAATTAATGAGCAAGAGTTGCTTGTTCTTAGTCCACTGAAACAGTCTATGTCTGGTTACAACGGGTGTCGAACTCAAAAAGCAGGAGTTGTTTTGAAACCAACACTATACCTCAGACATTCTGTATAATAAAATATGGTACAGTACGTAGTAAAAACCTTCTCAGGTCACATCGGTTCCATTCTCCGTACGTTAGTTTTTTCGACGACCTCTACACGGTTTTCAGGCTAGATAAATAAATAACCCGGCTACAATCAGTTAGCCTGTTTATTTATCCAGTGAACTTATGTTAGCATTAAGGGCAGCTGTTGAAAGCATAGTGTAGCACCGCTTTTGCGGATTACAACGGGTATAAAGAACAATATGATTATCCACCAGACATGTAGAAATCTAATAACCTTTTTAAACGAACCCCAGAAGAGTAGCTGCTGACCTCAGATGGAAGGTTGCTCCAGTGGTTATTAGCATTGAAAATAATTGTTGTTCAAATGTGGTCCACAGTCGGAGCTCGTAATGCTTTTGTTGTGACATTAACAACCGTAGTCTGTCACCGAAGAAAACAGTTGTTCTATGTGTCTCACGTTAAAAAAAAGTTCCGTAAGGATTACGTCACTTCGACGTCGTCGGGGCTTACAAGAATAGATACCAAGGGTTTCACTATGAAACAAACAGAAGTAGTGCTACCAACTAATGGATATTTTAGTGGTCATTCACTACTTCTTCGGTATACTCAGGCAATGATCATGTAGACTCCGTAAGGAGTTTGAAAGACGTCTTTCTGTGCAAAAGAAAGCTTATTTTATCATCCAAGTAATTTCAAATCTCTTTGACGACCATTTGACGATGACAGAAAGATGAATTAGACAACGACCGAGTCCTTAGGTCTTTTTTCAAGGCAACGTTTGATGTATTTATTGCGCTGTATGCATTATGGTTCGTGACTGTGTTCTCAGAATCTCATATGAGAGACATTTAGACATATTTGCTGTCGTTTGGAAGGAGGATTCAATCATTTAACTGATGGTTAGTATTATCAAGATCAACACGTACAGCACTGGAATCACTAGCGTGCCGGATTTTCAGGACGTCAGCACAACTTTGAGAATTGCGGGGAGTGAAAGCATTGCTGTTGTTAATGAATTTATCTTCCTGATAAATTTTTTCGGCTTAAGACATCCTTCTCCTGCTATTGTATTTCCTCTTGAGTTGTTGATTCAATTGACTACATTAGGTGGATGTTGCTTAACTGCTGTTTTCGACATGTTCCGTTATTTTGCATTCCCTTCAGAAGCTTTTTAGACGGTCTTTAATATGGAATGAATAATCTTGTTTTACTCATAACCCTAATCACATTTGGTACAGCAGTGAAATGTTTCAGATACACACCGTGTTTGGGCTTGGTATGTTTTGTTGGTACATAACAGCTTGTGTTCACATAAAAGCACTCAAAGTCGTAATTGGAGATCTGTTCATTCATCCACTTGCAGTATCTTCAATTTGAAGTATTTGCATAGATCGCATTATATGAAACGTTTGTTTTGTTTATTTTAGGCACACCTACATTCCAAAAATCCCCCATGTTTCAGCGCAGTTGAACTTGTCACATTGTGCCAGTTATTGACGGTCTGGTCCCAAATTTCGAGCAAATTGCAAGAGATTAGTATCAAGTCTGCAACTTCGGTCAGTTCCTCTATTATATCTCAACAAGACAGCGCTGGATCACAATCGGTTATAGGGTCGACAGTTGGTTTTCCATTTTCTACCGTTGACTCCAACACTAGTTTTCACTCCCAACCGACCGATATGACCTTACCCGAAACACTGGAACTTAATTCGGATACGAGTTGGTTGGTCTGTCCATCCGTTGTTGATTTACCACCAACTAGACCAAGAAGTACGTCCTCGTATGTCATTACTCACTTCTTGACGTTACATATAACTTCAACTTTCTCGTGTTGGAAGCTATTTTTAGTTGTCTTTCCTTACTAGTTACAAAACGGACATACTGACGCCTGAAGTTTCTTACACAGTGGTTTGATCGAGTGAATCTACTGACAAAAAACACAATCCGAATTTATGATAACTGATTTGCGTTCGTTGTAAGATATGTGCATACACTCAGGGCATGCAGTTTGAAACAGTCTGAAAATTAAGCATGTTGATGAGCTGCTAGGCTAAACTAGACTATGAAGAGTTTGCTGACAGACACTCATGTCAGACCATCTCCTATGGAAAAGGATGCCAGTGTACAGTCTTCTACCTCATCATTTGTAGAGATGAGCAAGGTTGTCCTCTAATTTGAGGAAAGTAACTCAACTTTTTATCTGTTAATCCACTGTCTTACTGAAGAAGCTTTCAGACTAAAGACCTGTGTAAACCCGAGTCTTTTTTCGAACTAATGACATCTTTGGATTGTTTAAGAATATATATATATATATATATATATATATATATATATATATATATATATATATATACATCCATGCTTTATTAGCATGGAATTATTTCCAAATCACATCGGCACTTGCACAAGTTAAACTGAACTACTCTTTTGAATTCAATTTAATGGGTAGCATACTATATACAATTTCTGATTTATCTCAAGCTGTAAGGTTTACTTTAGTTAGTGAATCATTCTCCGTGAGTCATGCAACGTATATGATTGTCTCCAGCGACACTGTTCGAGTGAACCCTGTCTCATTATGGCTAAAGCTTTAGTTTTCCCCGTCCTGTTTTGGGGCTTTTATTGTGACTTACTATACGTAAGTGCAACGTTTGCCCGTTAAATCAGTTAGATCATCCGATCGATCGTTTCCGAATGTTTAACCAAAAACTGATGTATGCCACATTTCAGAAATCAGAATCCAAAGTATTGGCTAACTTGTTAAGTAGGTGACGCTTGCCCAATCTGATTCATACTGGTCGTACATTTCAGGCGACTCCATGGTTACCTCTATTAGTATTCAGATTGTAGTGTATGTTTCTAACCCTGTGCACATTTGCCGCAGTAGCTCTTATGGTTTCAAACTCCTGTTAGTAGTAACTTGTGCGTAATCTGTTCGGCTGTCCTCCAGGTCCCAATCTAAACGAGTACAAGTTTCAGGTGTAGGATGTCTCAATACCTGTTTTTCCCCTTCCTTTTTGGGGTCTAGTCTAGTCCGATATAGGTCATAGTGCTTTGGTTGTATTTTTGGCTGAGATGACTGCCTAAGATCATCGGTCTTTTTGAAACAAATGTCTGCATGTATACGTCGTCGCCTATCGCTTTCTCAGTTTGTGTTAAGTAGGTGGTATTTGCCCTGTCCGATTAATACTGGTCGTACATTTCTGGTTTTTGCTGACTATAGCTGCTAAAAGATGGTAAGCCTACTCCACACAGGCCTAGTTACACTATCAATGGGCTCACATCTCACAAGCACTTGCAGAAAGCAATCGCTGCTACTTTCGGTGTAATAGCACGCAGGCACAACAGTCACTGGATCTCATTTCATTTTTAAGTACTATTGGGTGCCAAGCAAAAAAACCCCTTCCAAAAGTTCGCATCTAAAGCTCGGAGTAATGTTTCTCAAGTCCAGCCCCGTGGTTTACCGAGAATACTAACTAACCAAAATTTGTCTTTATTTATAGGCACACGAGCATATTGATCCAAGTTATCCGTTTCAGGGGCTTCAGAGAGTCATTTGGTGATAAACCTATTAAAAAAACATAGAGTATCTTTGGCGTTTTGGTTTTGTGTGATTTATACTTAATCAATAATCTGTGATACTATAGTTAGGGTGATTTAAATCTGTAACTGCAGGATATGGTCTCTGAAAGTTAAGCACCTAAGGCGCGCGGTTGATGACATCAACCATCAATTAATGAGAGAATTAGAAGTTGGCTTGTCTGGTAGTGATCACCAACTAAGTTCACTTACTCAACCCCTGAAAATACCTTCCTAGGTAGTTTGACTGTGCACTAAGAGTGCCATCTCATTGTTTGCCTTGCTGAGGGTAAAGAACCGGGTGTTCAGCGGGCGAATTTTTGATAAGAAACATAAGCTGTCACCATCCGATTAGGAGGTTTGTCTCTTAGACTGAGTATCCGGAAACCTACCTCCCCATTCTTTGCGGGAAACATCTGGTAAGCCAATGACTAATCATACAGTGTAACTCAAATATTACAATGCGCTAATTGAATTGTCTTTAAAGTAGAGGTTATGAACAGATCAAAGCGGTAAGGTAGAAAAAGTCTATTTTGCAGACTCCATTCTACTTTGTAATTCAGCCACTTGTGTTGAGCGTTTGAGTCTAGATGCGAAGGTTTATGTGAAGTACCTTCAATCTCTTCTTCTCTTTCATTTCTAATTTACGTTCTTTTACATGGTTGTATGCCAATCCGTAAATATTTATCGATTTCGATGCTGATGACAATGAGAACAGATGGGGAGCCTGAGGTCACTTTTCGTTAGTGGCGTGCAATTTCGCTTGAAGTTACCAACAAACTCAGTGCGCTACATGCCAGATTTAATCAGTGTTGTATTTTTTAAGCAATAAAAAGTGACAGTGGATGAGATTGGATGGATAATTTCATCCATTGCCGGTCTTACTAAAATACTCGCTCATCCTTATCTTTGACGAGCTGCTGGATACACATACTCTATTAGGAAAGTCACAAGGTATTGGTCGGTTTAATAATGCGCTCCTTGCTTTTATTCCACCGAGTTTGTGGGGTAGATTGAACGACCAAATTGACATCTCAACACAGTTAATTCTTCAATAGTTCTCAATAGTTCAATTCTTTTCGTGCTTCATTTATCATAACATCTTATCTTGATATTCCAGGTGTTCTGAAGAATCAGCTTGGAACCCAGTCTACACAAGGTTCGTTTTCTGTGTTTGCTCGCAATGACTTTGTGACCTGAGTTGCGCATTTTCATTCCACTCATCATCATCGTCATCGTAGACACCTACACATCAGTGGTTCCCAGTGACGCTTAACGGCCGTACAGCCATAAAGAAAAAACAAGCCCTGGTCAGAATGAAATTAAAGTTTATCGCTTGCGAGTAGCGATGGAGACAATGACAGTAAAGGTTATGCTAATTATTACGTGTTCAACACATTCACGGTTATGTGATGCTAGACTTTTTTTGCACTTGGTTCTGTGTGAAGTATATATAACAGATACACCCAGTTTTAGATGACATAGTGTGCATTCACTATTCAAGATTCATCGGAAGCACACGGTTGTTGCCACTCCATCGGGCATTCGTACACAATTAGCTTCGATCACACATCCCACCATAAGAAAAGCAGGTACTGAAGTTTTTAGGTGTTAACACATTTGCGGATTAGCTTTGCCATTTACTTAGGATCAAATAACTACTGTTGTAGGCAAGTTCTGTCGAACCGCCCTGATATAAATTAACCAATTAGTGCAAGAAACTATAACACAACGTTAGTGGTTATGCAAATTTTTAAAGTATTCATTACTTTACATACCACACAAAAACGTATAGGGTGATATCCTTCTTTTTATGCGTCCTCAAACTACATGTTAACTGTTGGAGTTAGGATTCACAGCAGTCCAATCAAAAGGGGCGCAGGAATATGGCTAGAGAAATAGATCAAATGCACAGAAACCATGCCAGACTGCCACCCGGTCACTTAGCGTTGAATGAAAACCCCGTGGTATTTGGCCACGTAGATGCCTTACAAAATTTGAAACACATTCATATAACGGTTGCTTGTCTTCTGTGTCTTTCAAACTTGTTGTTAAGACTGTGCAACCCATTATTCACGCTACACAACGTTTAACCAAATCAGCACACGTCCCGACGTACAGGCGTGCTCAGCTGTGCATACGTGGTGCACTGTTTGTTTAGATGACGGGTAGTAAAAACCGAGCAGTCAAACGCAATGAACGTTGTTTTAACGTGGTGACTTGCCTCACTGACACGAATAACTGGAAATGGTAAACCAGCTCCAGTTCCAACTGCACCAACCCACGAACTCATGGCACTTTGGACAGTGAAGCTTGAATGAAACTGTTTACCCCACGTAGATGATGTTAGTTCTTCCGTGGCTTTCTCTACTATGGTACTCCCCGGAAATCCAAACAAAGGTCCATGCCCAGAAGTGGAGAATACGGGAATTTGAAGAAGTAGACTGAGACGACTTCCAATGGCTTCTCCTGAACCCGGAACATTAGTCACATCAACCGCACTCGGATAAGTTAAGGTCCAACTGCATTGGGGATGTACTGATTTGTACAGAGGCAACAGCTAACTCGAGGCCGTTTATGAACGCTTGATTGAATGTGCCTTTAAAAGCTGTGGAATGAAGAAATTCCTGGACCAAATTTATACTCGAACGCTTTGTCAAATGGGTACCATCTGTTACGTCTGAAAGAAAAATGTTTTTTAAAGTTAAGAAACTATTTTCCAAGTAAAAAAATTTTCAAGTATCTCCAGACATTAATGGCAATCACAGTATTTCATACGCGCTTTTATAGACCCATTTCATAAGTATAGCTTTCGTTCATCGTTGTTTACTTATGTATAAATTACGTGCTGTTTTTTTT
>LOND01001130.1:41368-56836 GCA_014220965.1 Paragonimus kellicotti
CATTCGAAAGAAACATCAGTCTTGACCATGCAACCTAGCGACTCACAGCTTACGGACAAATCTGTCGACAGGTTGCATTCCAAATAGCGGAAATGCGAACAATCACCCACAATGTTCATGATCACGGTTGATGGCAACCGTTTCAAGTTAGCCTGTCACAGTGACCAAAGCCAAAGGATATTTGTGCATAACCATCACCACAAGTAGCTTGCACTGCACCAATTGTCGCTTCAATCACACATCACGTATCCAGTGTAAACCGGAAGAATTATGACCTAGTGGCGTATAAGTGAGGCGTTTGTGTCCAACTGGTCAATGTTGGTTAGTCAGTTGGTAGGCTAGTCAGAAAGTGAAACCGTTATCTCTCGGAAGCAAAGAGAGAGAGAGATTTCAATAGTAAGATCTAAACTGGAAAGAAAAATGTTGAAAATATAAAGGAAGTAGTTCAGTACATGAGTACGTATTATTGCACTCTAGAATGTATAAAGAGGAAAAACAAAACTTTGAAGTTGGACGGAAGAAGAGAAAAAATAATCATCACACAATGCACCAACAAAGCTGAATAAAAAAACAGATAGAAGGCCGCAGTGAAGAGCGGGTGATTTACTACGATCTATGGCACTTACGGTTCTTTTGCGTGTCACGCGCTTCAATTCACGACTAGGCAACTGTTGCTCACTGAACATTCGACTGTCCGTTCAGATCCTATTTCTTCGGACTGTTTGGTTCAAAGCTGAATCCTCCTAATATTTGTAATCGATAAGGCAACACGATAGACTTACTTGGATAACAACGTGGCATTTCAGTTTCTGACTATCAAGATTCCGCTTACTTGCTTTCAATTGTCCGTATAACAGCTGCTTTGGAATCCGGTCCTTGCCCATCCGACGAACGTGGCTTAGGCAACGGAGCTGACTAAATATCCGCATGGCTTCCATCTCGTTCATGTCCGCTCGCCGCAGTACCTCAGTGTTCGGAATCATGTCCGACCACCGAATGCCCAAATGCGTTTTAGACATTGCAGATAGGAAATGGCTCAGATGGCGCGCATTCCCTTTGCGGTTCTTCTTTTGTCACTTCCACAGCCTCGAACACACCTATTAATAGTAAGAACACGTTTGGGGAATGTTTGCGGCTTATTAAAAGACTGTCCGCTGGTACTGCAGTGCACGATCTCGACAATGACTTCATTTTACCATCGAATGTGGTATTTCATGAATCACACTGGATGTCTCCCGCTGCCAGTAGCTACTTTGCAAGTGTACGAGTGTTTTCTGTATGAAGCATCAGTTCTTTTGTAAGGCTTGTTTGAATCTTTCGTTGGTAAGATTTATTAAGTGCTCAGTATACCTAAATGATTTGACCTCGTTTTTGCGGTAAAGGAGGCCCTACACATTTTTTGCATTGAGGCCACTTTATCCATCTATCAGTTTCACAACTTTCTCCATACTCTCTCCACCATGTGTTGTCCCTGAAGTTTCGAACCAAGCCACACTAATTTCCTCTTTAACAATGTCGGTCAAAAGCTACTGGCGGTCTTTGGTCCGGACAGGTAGATCACAGCTAGCCGAATCGTGAGTTCTTTTTTGCTGGACCTGGTCACGCTTATAAACTTTTACGTCTAAGAGTGCAAAAGACTGAAGTCAGGACATCCACTTCAAAGTTGCATGTCACGAAAATAACTCGTAAACACATGACCTCCAAGGCAATACATACAGGTATCACGTGATACCTGCTGTACAGCAGATGCCCTCCTCCCGTTCATTCCAGAGGGCGGATGTGGTCCCTGCGAGGAAACATTCATCTGGGACTCTACCGCGATAATCTCGGTAACGTCGTGTGAAGATGATCTAGTGGTTCTACACATTGCAAACAGCGTGACGGCACGGGGTACGTAAGAAATTAGGGCCCAGAAACTCGTTTTGAATATTCTTACGCTAATGAAAGAAATCAGTTGAAGCTTTACGTTTCTTTAATCAAACACAGAAGTGCATCAACACACATCATGTAGAAACGGTATAAATGTGAACGACAAAACAGTGTACGACCTTACCGCATACGCCAAAACTGAGATCACGCTTCCTGCTCAGTCGTATTCGTAGACCGAGAGTCTCTGCATGTGTAATTTCTCGGATAATTGTGATTTCCATATCACCAGCGTTGCTTTAATTGTGTGGCATATTTCCCCTTTCAAAATCGTTCAATACTGTTGTTTGAATCTTTTGTTTTAAAAATATTCTGACAAAGTGAGTGGCGGGTGTGGGGAAGGAGAGGGTGTTGGTGGAAGTGGACGGAAAAATGCGCGCAACCTCGAATTCAAACTTGGTTCCGCCCGTTTCTTGTGTTTTTCGTTAGTTTCCGATTTTCCGGCAACCTAATTTCTCTGAGCTGACGTTGGGTGGCCATTCGTGCTCCTTGATCGCGTAAACCGCTGAAAAGATTAATGCGTGTCACCTGAGTTAAATATGGTCATCTGCATTCGAGTACCGTGGTCGGGAAGTTTCGTGTTGTTGTATGATAGAGTGGCGTGAAAATGAGTCCATATCCACTTTCGTTGGGGTCGGGTAAAACAGAATAACAATAACAACAATTGGAACAAGAGAAATAGGTGTTAGCAATGATAGGAAGAAATTACCGTCAGCCAATATAACGTCAATAGAGGTGAGTACTAAGTAACCGGACTTGATGGTACATAGTCAGGGGGAAAACACGCGCGTGCAAAAGCAATCCGATCGGTAACGCGCACACACTGCTGGGAATGATATGTACACACATACGCATTAAAAGATATGCGCTCTTATAGGCGGTAAACAGTCCGCAGTAGTCAGCTAAGCAGCAACCAAACAACAGGACGTTTCTTAAACGGTCTCGAGAGTGGTAGCCCTCAGTGCTTCCGCGCGGAAAGCAGAACTGTGTCGCTTGCAAACAAATCGACTTTGCATTATGACTAGCTCAAACTTGCGTCCTTTTGAACCGGTGGTCTCGCCAGCTTGTGAATGTTTCGATTATGTTGACCCTCTGCTGTTATGGCTTTGAAAGAGCGAAGCTCATGTCTCCCCTGAGCCATCTGTAAGCCAGTGGACAGTGTTTCAAGAGTTCCAGTCGGTCTGCATAGGAGTACGAGTAGAAACCTATAAAACTTCGTCGCACAGACTGCACGATTCTTATGTCCCTTCTCAGGTATAGAGAGCATGCCTGCATATTTGCCTCCAACAGAATACCAAAGATGTGCGACAAAATATTTCGCTGAAAATTTCTCTAATAATCTGCTAAGTGTTGTCAATCTGCCATCAGCTTTCTTTGTCAATGCTCGCGTATTAGAGCTAGAACGAGCGCCCGCGGAAAGTAGAATCTCAGTTTTTTTCACTGGAACAATACAGCAAGTGGTTGCCTTCTAATTCGGTAGATAACTCTACTCTCGTGCCGAACACGCATGAATTTTGACTCACGTGTGTTGAGTGGGAGACTGTTTTCTACCGACAAGCGATGTACTACTCGCCGTAGGAGAGCAGAGCCTTCAGAGGAACGTATGGTACGCCAAACTTTGGTGTCGCCCGCGTATGTGTGCACGGAGATTGACCAACAACCATTATTTCGTTCACAAATAATAGGAGTGACCAAGGCCTAGTATGGATTCCTGCGAGACACCCGTGGTAGCCTTGAAAACGGCTGAAAGTGCACCTTGAGTTCGGACAGAGATATCCTGCTTGACAAGCACTGCTGAAACCATTTACATTGTTGACTGTCGAAAACCATAGCTGACAGTCTACTAAGTAGAGCACAGTGGCTTACTGTAGCAAAAGCCTTAGTAGGAGAGTCGTTAGGAAGCTTACACTTGCTTGAGTGCGACGCTGTTCGGACAGCCGGCGTCCAGGTGTCCGGTGACATCGAAAATACGTAGTGTACGAATTCCTTGTTAACGATTTCCGTGTTTTCTGGCATGAAGCCCTAGAAAAATTTCAGACGATGCTGGCAATCCGACGATATCACCTATATTAGTCAAGGCCTACTATCGCTGTCTCTAGTTATAACTGAGGCAGAGACAACAGAGCGGTATAGCAGTGTTACTGGGTGATGTTAGCCTGTATCGGTTCTGTCGCCGTCTTTGTAGACAAGCGAGATGACATCGTGCTTTCAGGTATTGAGGATGGTACTAGAGATATATGAGTGTCGAAACAGCACCGAAAACTGAGCAGCTCGTGCCACAGAACATTCTTTATCAGCATTGCCTGATGTGAAGCATGAACGTAACCCTGGTCTACTTCCAGTTTTTTCTCTATGGAAATTAGGCCTGATATTAGATCTTGAGAAATCAGGGAAGATTTTCGTTACGGTGGCGCGATCCAGACTTACTATCCCGCCCTCCCTGGATCACTATTGTCGGCAGCAATTTGGGAGCGAAGTACCTCGGCAGTCTCCTGATTGCTAACTGACAACCCAGACGGCCCCTTCAATGATGACACGTCTGATCAAAATTTCGTAACGGACGCGACGTGCCCGTGGAACCACTTGGAACACTCATCGATGGTTAATGCAAGACTGAGCAGATGATCGTGACGGCTGCTCCTTCTGCTCTCATGCACCACAGATTCCTTCAGACGTTTCTGTAGTCACCATGTGTGTCCTCGGTACTAGATAAACAGAAAGCCATTCCGCAGAGGTTTCCTCCCATGTATGGGGCGTTTCGTGTGCGGTCTTGGCTGAGATACACTTTTGCTCATTTTTGAAAAAATGGTGCAGAATAATATCATGAAACTTTCTGTACAATAAATCAAGTAATTTTGCACAGCAGTAGTGTTCTTAGCAAGAGGAGATAGTTAAAATGTTTCAATTTATTGGTCATTGGTGTCTCACGCTGCGATTGCTTTCGGATAAATAACTGGAAGCCAGCTCCGGCGAAAGGTTTTGACCAGTTACTAACAAAAGGCGCCGAAGCCTCACATCACAGAGTTTAGGCGTTCCATCAGATGTCAGATACGCGAGTCTCGGTGATCATCTGATGGATCGCGTTCCACAATTTTTCACGTTGACAGAAAGCCTTCTGCGTACAACTTTCCATTAGCTAATATCACGCTATTGCGCCGTGGGGTTGTAGGTGATGGGATATTCCATGGAGTATCTCGTTAGATGCACCGTCATATTGAGGCGCATAAAGGTTGTAATTGGCTAACCATCGCGCCTCCTTAACGACCCACGAATAGTCAGGCTCCGAGATATGACCGAGAAAATGAAGACTTCGGAAGGCGCAGTACTATCAAGAGCGCTTCCGGGAAGGTCTCAGACAAGCAAATTCGGATAGGGGAAGGTCGTCACTGACGTGAATTCTACAGAGAATACCGCGAAGCACACGGGTTTGCCAACCGCTCGAATCCGAATGAAGCCTCGCATCATCTGCACATGGATTATGGTCGTCAGCTGTCGTTCATACAAATAACCAGAAGGTGGACTGATAGCAGGCAGATCGACCCCGTCTGGCGGGCGTTAACCATGGCCGATAGAACACGTACACTGCGTTGTGGGAAGGATACTTGTACGCGAAGTCTCCTTGCTTTGTGTCCTGCTAGTTACAGGAACTGGTTGCGATAACTAAACGTGCTGAGGAAAGTTAGGAGTTGTTCCGTAATCTACTCGTTTAAGCAACCTGCCCCTATATACCTTTCTGTTGGATTTCCTTTCACTGGCTTAGAACTTTGCCATTATCGACGAGATAAAGCTGGCGGCGTTCCTCTGTCTGAAATGGCAAAGTTACCCTGTAGCGATACCGGACATCATTTAAAGTGTATAAAGTTACACGAGTGACAGCCGTTAGCAGATTCCCAGAAGGCACTGTGTTAACCTCAACGTTGGGACTTTTGCCGGTTGGCTGTGCGTCATCAACAACAAGTTCGCTTGAGGGGCAGATTTTGGAACGATGATATCTGGCTTAACGGGCGCAGCTCAGCAGGCCTGGGGGGGAGGCGGTACTAGCAGATAGCGGATGTTGGTGGCGTCTCACAGTCGAAGATAAAGCTTCCAAAGAGAATTATGCGTCAATTCTACAGTGTGCCCAGAACTCACAGAAGTCACCAGCCATTGCCCTATTGCGCCGCCGTCCACATTCGAACAGACTTTACAGGAGTCCGTTGGTGGAGTGTTTGCGTGACCCACTAGAATGAGTGATAAGTCGTTTTATTAAGCACCAGTTCGGGCCCAAGATACGGTGGGGAAATATTAAGCTAACAACGCGCTTCACGGAAAATCAGGATCAGTTAGTCCTGGCTGATGTAAGAAGGAAGCTAAAACTGACCAGGTTGTGTGATAGCAATATTTCATAGGTTAAGAGCTAATGAGAATTGGTCCATAGAGAAAAATCTGGAAGGAAGCGTGAAACTGAATGCAGAGGAACAGCACTAGCAAACATGTGATAATAGTGATTGCAACAAAAACGTTTTAGGGGATTTGCGACATTCCACTGTGTTATCTCGAGTGAGTGTTGAACTGTCAAATTTAATGACGTAAAAAGTCCTGCAGTGTCACGCCACTTCCCACTCTACGCTACCTCGATTTCCGATAGATTTATTACTGCCGAAATAACCGGAATGTTTTCCATCCTTTCGCGTCAGCGGAGGTGCCTTGGCTGGACAACTTATAGCAACAATGTTGTTTTTTCCCTTCTTGCCGAAAATTCGGACCAACCGCGCTCAAGTTACACCAGGAACAAACGTTGACGAAATTGGGTAATTGCGTTATTATGCGAAGCTATTAGTGAGGTACACGGAGATTCAGTGTTAGAAGTTGAATAACTTACTATGCCCGGATTAACGTCTAATTAAACAAGATATGAGGTTAACTTTTCTTATTAATCTGCCAACGTGATATTTGAGTGGTTGCTCCCTAACAATACTATCAACTGAAGTTATGCAAATATATGATAATCTTCTGATTATGATGGGCATGGATGGTCATTCATGACTGCTAAAAGTTTTGGACTGACCATATATTGAATATTCTACAAACACTTTACGAGTCTGAAGCATACCCGAAACACTCAAAAGACGATCAAAAGACGCCAGAAAGTCCGTCAAGAAACACCCAAATTACAGTGGTGCTGTTTACAGGCTTACCATTATCCGTTAAATGGGAAAAATCTCACACGAAATATCTAGTTTCTACACCCAATCCAGCAGTGGAATCATTTGGACTTGACGTGCGTGACTGAATGTCTGCCAAAAGTGAACTGCAAACAGAAAAAACTTTCGCAGATTTCCGAGAGCGCAAACAATTGTGGCTACCCCATTCGGTCGTCCTACATTAACAACACAGTCACTGGGAAAGAACATGTATAAAATCCGATAGGAAATATCCAACTGAAAGTGTAAAGAGAGTGTAGAAAGTGTAGAGTGCAGGGGTGCGACGTTTTTCCACAAAGAGTATAGTTGTTGGTTCACTTGAGTCCGATTTCCGTTCGGGTGAAGTGAGCCGTTCACCACATGTAGTTATCATCAACTCATTCATCCAATACGATATACCCGGGTTGACTGTGTGTACAAAGGTGAATGAACTCACTTCGTTTAGTGACATCAAGAGACAACTCGTTCCGGATGACAGTGGTCCGCCCTTTCTTGCGCTGTTAGTGTGCCTGCGTCTCAACACTTCTGCCTTTATATAACGCTGCTAGTCTCTCGTTCATCGCCGGCTTCACTTTCCGATATTGTTTGCGGAGCACCCTGAGGGATTAGAAAGATGCCCGCCTCGTTAGTTAACAGATTTTGCTGAGAACCGAGAATGTTGATTTTAGATATTAATCGATCTTGTAGTTGAATCGGTAGCTTAGCACCGAAATAACATTGCTGCTTCAGTCTGACGCTGAAAAACAAAACGTTAGTAGTGAGATCACCTTCGACGTCCCCAAAATCCTAAACTCCCTGCGACGTGAGAGTTGCCTTACCAGTACCACCGTGCCTGTTCACATTATCTTGTGAATGTAAATTTACTACAAACCACTAACATCAAAGTTAGTGTGTTGGCGTAGGTATCGCAATCTTAGACGGGATTTTTTATGAATCCGCGCCACCATTGCTGCTGCTATAGGCTACATCAGTAAGATAAAAAACGTAAGCTGTGAGTCGCTAGGTTGCATGGTCAAGACTGATGTTTCTTTCGAATGCCTCGACAGACGTGTCTCGAAGTACGTTAGTTTGGAGATGTAATTAAAATTGTTTGTCCGTCGCACAAAGTTGCTATTCACGCTGTTTTACGTCCATGGAAACCTTGACGTCGTATCGACGAAGTATTTACTATCTGAGCCACCTCCAGTTGTCGTGGCTAAAGCGCACCTTGGGTATCCAGTAGTTGAACGTGGTGTCGAACAGTGTTGTACTTCATCTAGCGGATATGAACTAGACTGAACTCATGCTGATGTTCAGCCGGGTTTGTTGGGTACGTCCGTCTGGTTAGTGCCAGACAGATTCGGGCATTAGCTGTTGTGCAGGTGTTCTACTTTCCTTTAGCCGGTAAGCGAAATTCGGATGTTCGGTAGCTGCCATACTAAAATGTTATCTGAAATAGCCTTTCGCATAGTAGTATCGATTTTATTATTGTGGAAAGGCCCACTCACGGATTAAGAAAAGAGCGATGCACACTGGCGCCACCGGGATAGGCAACCATCCCCTTTCGGGATTGTTGGGTATAGTGATGGTGTTTGTGGTTCGGATTGGGGATATAAGCTTCCGGTTGTTCGCCAAACATGATACTTAGGTTTCAAGCCATTCATCGAGAGTGTCATCGTCAATGCGTGGACCTCTGGGCGTTCAAATATCTGCTCGTCGATCATATCAATTCTTATCTAATCAAACGTTTCCAACCAAATTGTCAGAACCTGCGATCTACCTAGTACCCCGACCCTCTTTCTGTCAAGTGAGCCAGACTGTTGAATCGTTGGCTCGGGTTAGGGTCTCCAAAGAAAATCCTTCGTCCTGTTGTCTCATCGGTCAAACTGTTGAGTCAGAAACTCAAGGTAAGGTCCTGCAAATCAACCCCCGTTCACGGCACGGATGGCCTGAAAGGATCAGAAGTTATTTTTTTCTCAGCATTGTCATTACTCATCCCTTACCACCTTCTCATCATATTCTGCTTCCATTTTTGTCGCCCTTCCTGTACCTTTGGGCGATAATTGCTTTTTGTTGTCAAGACAACCAGGTAAACATTGGCGCCTTCAATGTCCGCACTCTCCGACAAGTCGGTCAGCAAGCTGCTCTGGCTAGTACTCTCTCAAGTCTGGAGCTTGATGTGTGCTGTGTCGGAGACGCGAGTCTACGATTCTAGCACCGTTATCCACTTGAGCTCACCTCTAGATAACTGTCGATCCAAGCGCTTCTCTCTCAGGGTTTCTGGTGACGCCGAAGCTGAATCTCCTGGTCAAGCGAAAGTAGGAATCGCACTGAGTTCCAGACCAGAGCGAATGTTTGTTCGACTGAATCACCAGTAAGCAGTCGCATATGCGCTGTCAGACTAAATACGTTCGTTAACGTCTGCCGACTCAAATCAGAAAAGCGTTGCATGTTCATCAAAGTGGTGGATATTCCAACGGTTAGCTGTTCGGATGCTACCAAGGATGCGTTCTACGATGCCCTCGTTGGTTTTCTGAGCCATACTAAACACTGACATCATCATACTAACGGACCATTTGAACGGTTAACTCAATCGTCCTCGTTCAGAGAAGAAGCAGCTGCGGGTATGTTTAGTGTCCGGGCATATGTTGACACTGATGAAAGACTGTTGCAGCTGTATACATCTCACTAACTCTGTATTTCGAATACCGCATTTTAGCACAGATCGTGTGGTATCGCAAATGAGACAGCACACACATAAACACACACATACACGTTTAACCACATTCATGTCCGAAGTAATCTGTTACGGTGACCGGATCCAAAGGATGCCTGCGTATAATTGTCACCAAAAGTGGCTTATGCCGCAGTACTTGTGGCACACACACACCTTGTATCCAATATGAACCTAAGGGAATAAGTCAAGGAGGTATCTGATGGAACCGAAGTCTCTGTCTGCATAGCCCTCCGGTTCGATGACCGACCAACACATCAAGATATCAGAATGGGCCAGAATTACGTTATCTATACCCAGAACATACATTTTTCACGTATAAATGAAGCCGTGTCTAATGCTTGTTTAATAATTGTTCGTTATGTTCCGTTGGGATGTTCATGAATATTCCTGTGCGATTGTAGATTGTGGGATACGTTTGAGGACCTTGTTCAGCGTCATGTGAACACAGATGAATCGCTCTCTAAGGAATCCGTCGGTTGCGAACTGCATCAGTCACCCAAAACCTACTTTGTCAACCATAAGCCGAGACGACGAACAGTCTGGAACCAGCTATTTCCTTCTGGTCTGCTTCCCTGTGGGGGTGAACCCCCCATACCTGCACGACTTGGTCCATGGAAGATTCCGGCAAATAACACAACGATAGAAGCAGAAGATTCATCTGGCAAGCCTCGTTCAAAACGACAGCAAGCAACACGTGCCAAATATCAGCAAGAACAACTAACTGGGAGCTATGTGTCCTATTATGCTCATAGTGGTTATATTCAACATGCTTGGTCTGAGCTGGCTTGTGATCTTGTACGCTCCGTTGTAGTTGCCTTGCCGACAGGCATCCAGTTGGCGTTAAGTCAACTGGAAGAACTGCTGGTTGGTGTCTCCTCAGATTCCTCGAACACTACCGCGTACAAGCTGAGGGGCGGCTCACTGGGAACCCACATCATATTAGCAAGCTTGAAATGTCGGATTTTAGATGAGTTTGAAGACATCCCGGACAGTGCTTCTAACGAAAGACAAATAGCGCGCTTCCAGCACTTGGTTCTCTGGGAGCATCTTTGCAGTATTCTAGAAGACGAGGAAGAGGATGAAGGTAAGAGCTTATGGAAACTGAAAGTCATGTTTTTCTAAGGCAGTGTTTCTTGGTGTTTGAATTATAAAGAGTAGCAAAGCAACCTTTTCCCGTAACAAATTTGAACAGAGAAGTCAGAAACAGTTTTTTGCACAATGTATCTCTCGAGCACATTTCGCTGCATCTCATCAGGTACATACTGCAGTCTATGGGTTTATATAGCAAACAAATCAACAACCACACAAACACACACACATCCGTACACATCAGTTACCAGGGCAATCTGGTACTGACGAACAAGTCTTTCTGTACGCAGAGGGGTGGCTTCCATTTGCTAATTGCTACCGCCTCCGCGAACCGGAGAAGCCTTCGATTTTTGTTGCGTAACGTATCCGAAACGCCTTCTCCAGGTTCAATTTGGGTCGACAAGTCAACAAGTGTCGGGCGATCGATGACGCTGGTTCCTTGTGACTTGTCACATTCTGACTTGAGCCCGGTATTGTGGTATCCATGAGCGTTTTGCGAACCCAAACTGGAATGTGTTCGTTGACCCGATTACGTAACTGCCGCTCCGTCCTGCCTATGTAAGTGGCCCGGCACTCACACGAGAATTCATAGATGATGTAAGATTTGGCGTTGAGCGGTAGCGGTGTTTTCAGAGGTGGTGTTGGGATTCGGGTGGTGGTGAACAGCATGACCAGTTGGGCTGCATGGAACGTGCGTCCCATAGCCCCTGTGAGACGGGTTTTCAACAGAGTGGCAACGTCATCACCCTTGTATGGCAAGCGGAGGTAGACATTGAGTTTGGAAGCTGTTGAACACATCGCGGCGGCCGGCTTTTGTTTGCTGAATTTCTCAACAAATGCCGATGGATAGCCATTTTCTTTCAGCGTGGTTCTCAACAATGACAACTCTTTGGCCAATGTTTCTCTTGAACAGATTCTTCTTGCGCGATAGAACAAGGTTCTCACCAGACCCCGCTTGTACTGGATCGGCACAAAACTGTGAAAGTTCAGGTACTGTCCAGTCCAAGTGTGTTTCCGGTAGACGGACCGCAGTAAGGAACCGTTGTTCTGGCGCTTCATGAGAATATCCAAAAACGCCAAGGTTTCATCCTGCTCGTGCTCAATAGTGAAGCTTATTTTAGAATTCAGCTTGTTCATTGAATCGAGCATACTCGTTGCCATCTCCTTGGTATCGGTAACTATCAGCACATCATCAACATAACGCCGGTAGAAATGAGCCTGACTGATGAACAGCGTCTGCGTTCTGCTCCAGATGGGCAACGAAAATATCGGCTAGTATCGGACCGAGTGGACTGCCCATAGCAACACCATCGATTTGTGTATAGCCAGTTCCCTGGAAGTAGAACTTTACGTTCGCTGTGCATAGTAGGAGAAGGCGTTCTAGCTCAGACGTAGGCAATCCTATGTTCAATTGATGTGAGTCAATATACTGACAAATTGTATTCACAGTGCCCATTGAACTTTGCTATATAAACCCATAGACTGCAGTATGTACCTGATGAGATGCAGCGAAATGTGCTCGAGAGATACATTGTGCAAAAAACTGTTTCTGACTTATAAAGAGTAGACAGAAATGTCAGTTAGGTTTGACGTTTCGATGCACATTATCTGCTTTTGAATATTTTAATCACCTAATCTTATTCTTTTTCTTTAATCGTCACGTGATTTGAGGATGGCTTTTGGTAATCAGTTTTCCATCTCGTAGCGTCATTCCGAAGCCATACTGAGTGACGATTCTTCAATTGTTTGTCCAGTTACCTCTTGGGCCATCCAATGTACTCCGCTTCACAAAAGAAGTAGAAATAATAAACAGGACTATTCTAATGTTGACATGCATCCCGTGGTTCACGTTGGAACAGCATACAAGTGCTTTTACAGGGGGATCGTAATGTTGCGGTGTGGAAGGTTTTCTGTAATACGTTGTAGGTCCGGAGACTAAGAATACCCTTGTTCACTTGAAAATCTTTGAAAATCTAATTAACGAACGTGGGTTTACTCCTACTTTGGTGATTGTGAGATGGATCATTAGCACCATTGTTAGACACATTATTGATGCAAACCACACCGCAAGTCTTAGTCATTCCTTCAGAACTATCTGTGACTCTAGGACATCAGCAAAAGTCAGTACAACACCATCAAATTATACTAGCTAAAACGATTGTCATTGGGCTGCTTCAATCCGAGCTTTGTTGCCGCAAGAAGTTCATTCCAGTGATATATGTATGTTTTTCTTTAGTTCATAAGTATTTATCTAGGTCTTTCTCCTCGACTTGTTTTCGTTCAAGCGGTTGGTTGTTAGCAACGATAGCGTAGAAAATTTGGTCCATTTCCCCGTTCGTTTTGGTCAACTTACATATCAAGATGTCTACCTACTGATCCATATTGTCGGTGCACTGCTCAAACGATCAACCTCTTGCTAATCTTTAACCAGAACAATACGCTAGTGGTTGACATCGATGTTTAGCTGCTTTGCAACAAAAATAACAGGACTAAACCTTGGTTTAAAAGTAAAAGAAAATGACGGGATAAAACTTTTTCCGGAAGCTCCTATATTCCAACTCAAACAACGAACGTCAAAGTGTATTTTCCTTGCGACCTTGCAACCGAGTCACAAACGAGAATAGGATGGCCTCTACAAGACTGTTTCTATGTGGGTTTCACTGTCCCGTTCCACTACTTATCACTACTTCACAGAAAACTCATTCACACATTAACCAAGTTCGCGTCATTTCATTCGAAAACAGGAATAGAGGGGATCCACCTGTGGTTTTTAACCTACCAGTGGCTGCTTTTATTTCCTTTTACCAAGTTATTGATCGACCACCTGGTACCTTAGCCAATGGGCTACAGGGCGACCGCGATATGATATTAAACTACTCATACGAATACTTATGACTGATCACTGTCTGGGCTGCTGCAAGTACGTCCATATTTAGAAGGTAAAATGTTTGGGATTCTCATCTGTTGCCTCTACTCTAAAACCTGTTTTACTGGACAGCTGGTAGGCGATAGTGGGCTAGAACTATTGTCATTAGTTTTTAATTAAGACGACAATGTGGAGATTCAGGAGATTGTATTTCATCAGACCAATGTCTATTTGCCCGTTTGGCATGAGTGACTGTCAGTGTGATCGTCTCGTCTTACAACTTAGTCCATTAAACTTTCGAGGTGCGCCTGAACCCACACCGCACCAAGATCCAGTCTGTTTGCAGTAGATCCTTTCCATTCGTCTCATCTTTTTAACATAACATGCGGTCATTAAGTCTCGTGAAAAGACAATGATTTTTATCTGTGAACTTCAATAGATATCTGCTCTATTAATCAGAAACAATAAATCGATGGTTATATTCTACCGCCACACAACGAACTGAACAAAAAGACTAAGTAAGGCAGCTGGAGGTCTTTATCCTGAAGTACACGTGAAATTGAATTCAGCCCCTTTTACGCTGCATATGCGTTGATGTTTTTTAAACAAACGGTGGTGTCTGTTATGTAATTCTTGAGTTCGAAAAGGTTCGTTTTCTGAACTTCGCTCCTGTACCGTTTTGTTCAACATGGTGTCGGATAATGATTTGTATACAGGATCTGACTGCAGACGCGTGGATTTGTCTCATTCACGGCGCATCCTAATTGAGTTCTCACCTCTGTTGTGATTGGTTTGTTGTAGTGGCATTAGCTTCTCGAAATCGGCCAGAGTATGAAGCGTAACCCGCAACGGACGCGCATGAGGGCGTACGTAGTGTTAGAGCCCTTTCGTAGTCTCTAAAGTCGCTCTCGGAAGATATCAGGAAAACCTAGCTGATTAAAAATTCTTGAAAATTTCTTTTCTGCCGTGTTTCATCCAATCTGCTAGTATTGCTGAACCCCTCAGACAATTTGAACATAATTGTGGACCCCCACACAACTATGAGTAAGTTTACTTGTATCAGTCTGGGTGTATTGTTGCCTGTGTCTATGATGTTTGGCTTTCCGTGTCCTAGTCACGTGAATGGACTGATTTTTTTTCCAGCCCTCTTGCGTTCAGTTTACGATGTGGAGCCAGTTAGGTTTTAAGCAGTTTGGTTGATAACCTCTGCCTGATTAGCAATGGTTAATAAAAGGTGGGTTATTATTCTGGTCAGCAAAATGAACCTCGGAGTCAGCACGCTTACAAGATAAGGTTACAGCAACTGGAGGGCTATGGTTCGTGTTATCAACAAAGATCAGGTCAACTGGTTGCTGGAGCGATAGTCTGTCACTCACTTCGATTGGCCTTACAGCTCTTTTCTTACTAGGAGTTTGTGTCGCAGGCTCATTAAAGAATCTTGGAGTATGCAGTGCATCTACGTTGAGGCGACAGATGTGGCGCTTACTGAATAACAGGCTTTTTAGTGCACTTTGGCTCTCTACTGAGGTCACAGCAACTATACAGGTTAAGCACACATATCTTAGATTTCCAGTTGGGTTCTCTTCTAAGGTCTTGTAGACCAAAGAACTAACCAGTCTACAGATTGAGTGAGCTTGAAGCTCACACAGACATCAGGTTAGAATCCTACCGTTTTTGCGGAGCCCGTT
>LOND01001130.1:74597-89982 GCA_014220965.1 Paragonimus kellicotti
AAACCCGCCTACGTCAAAGCGAGCATAGTCACCGTAGTTGTTATAAACTGCAATAAATCAATGATTCTCATCTATGCTTAACTGCAACACAAACACAAAGAAAAAAACAAACTCCGTTAAAGAGAGAAGAAAAGGAAGGTGAGGGGAGGGTATCTAAAAATCAGAAGTAACAATGCCTACAATCAAACACTGAATATCATGCTGCTTCCACCTTCAAAACAAACAACAGAGCCATAAGTGAAAGTAAAACGTCATGGGCAAAACATTTTTCTTATGGCTTCTTACTTGCCCGCGTCATAAACTGCAATTACTTAACAGACAAATTAGCCGAACAACGTCGACATACATACCACTAAACCCGATCAGCCACCACTCGCTTAACGTCGCGAACCATCGAGTCAGTGAGTTGCGTGGTCTCCAGGCGGGGTGATAAACTCCACCTGCAGTGGTCATCCCTTTGGTGAACGACTTCATTTCTCTACGCTCTTCACCTTATTTGAAAGGTGCCGGTATGAGGTCGTCTGGGTTAGCAACACTATTACGCTTGAGCATTGAAATACAGTTGGGAACTTCAGTTTTAGTGAGTAGTACTAAGTCTACCGACCAGGGTACTACATTACAAGTTTGTGATGGTAACATACTAGAATCAGGAGGCTGGCTACTTCAAACTTCAACGCCTCAACCTCCTGGACTTATTATGAATGAGTGTGCCATTTGCCTCGCTGATAGCTTCACTGACAGATGGTCGCCTTGACCAGTAGCACAAATAAGCTTGAAGAGTCTGCCAGTGTTCCTTGAAGCAGAAACAGTTCCATTTCTCTAGCTTTTTCATTAGCCAGACCGCACGATCGGCGATCAGGATACACCCCAAATTCCTACGGATATTTCTCCGGAACTTTTTGCCTTTAACAACTCCAGGGATTTCTCCGAGATCCAATGTTTGCTTAGCTTACTATCCATCATGCCGCATGCTACGGTACCTGCTTCATGAATGGCCTGTGAGATTTGGGTCCAACAGCTATGAGGACCTTCAAGGTGAGAACTATTAAGCCTGCCTTCTAGACTACTTTGTTACTCATGTTTTACCGAAGGTATAACCAGTTTCTTAACAGTCTGACTTTAGTTGTCCGTTGGATCGTTGCCCAGCAAAGGTAAGAACAAAACGACAACGTACCAACGCATGATCCGAATCCAAGTGTGTGCTCCAATAAGAACGACAGTCTTGAATGGAACCCCGCCACCTATAACTAACAGCTATGTGGTCTATCTGAGACCAGGCCTGATTCGGAGAAGGCGGGCGCCAAGTATAGCATTGACGTGCACGATGCCTAAAACTAGTGCTGGCTAAAAATAGCTTATGCTCAGCGCACAGCTGCAACAATCGCCCACCATTATCTGATCGATGTGATGCTATCCCAAACCTACCACCTAAGCGAGATTCGGCTTCACCAAGGCGACCGACCTGGGCATTCATATCTCCGGCCAAAACGACTATATCAGAGCCACGTGTCGACCGAAGGAGAGTGGCCAGATCCGAGTAAAATGCGTCCTTGACGCCGACGTCACTACAGTCAGTAGGAGCATAAGCAGACATAATGAAAAATTTCTGAAAGTTTTGCGTCTAGAGCTGGTTTTAACAGAACCTGCCAAGCGGACGGCACAAAGTCTACTGTTAACAGGAATCCAATCTACTAATGCGGCTGCGGCCGTCGTGCTGAGGACTATACCTACTCCAGCCTGACCTGTAACGGCGGTGTGGAGTCACCCGAAGTGTATAACCAGTATCGGGTAGACAGTGCGGGTGCTGTTAGTTCCATACGTTGACTACTGTCCTGGATTCTAGTCTCCGAAATGCAGCAGACATCGACATTCAACGAGTCTAACGTTCGTGCGAGGGTGGCCTGTTGGCTATCTGTTTTAGAGTGCGAACGTTGAAAGCACCTATATTAATTCGCATTCTAGGTCTAAGCAAGGGACGAAGGAGGCCTGAGGCTGAATGGATAAGAGATGGGACTTACCGACACAGTGTTACTATGATTCAGCTATATCCACTGTGGGACCTGTAGAGTAATTATCAGAAATGGAAGGTCGGGAGGGGCCTGAGAGCTAAATTTGATAGGACAGTGGGGAGGGGTCAGCAGTAGCATGATTTCGCCTATCCACCCTGCTGTATGCAGCAGATAGGGCGACCCGGTTTATACTGCGAGACGGCCGATGCAGTATGGAATTACTGGTGTTGTGAATATTCATGGTTGTATGTGGGCTGAGATACTGCCAGGACGCCCAGACCTAGACAGGAGAACGATTAGGGTTCTCAACCAAAGCCTTTGGCTCAAAAGCCTGTACCGCAAGGCAGCGGTTGGGTGGCAATGTACCAGAACTGGTACTTTTTCCGGAAAAAGATGCCAACCTTCTTCCAACCCCCAACCTGGAGGACCAGGAGACTGGTTTGTCAGACCTCTACCCATTGGCCTGCCTGGTATGAGTGACTCTATCGGTGTGGTGATCACACCGTCCAGTTTAGCCCAATAGGTCATCGAGATGCGCAAGCCGTCACACCACGTCAAGGTCCAGTCTCGTTTATAACCAGCGATTATCGTCTACTCCTCACAGAGAACATCACGTGCCCGAAATTGAGCTTTTTCAAAGTCTGGCTGGTTAGTTCTTGTCAGCGAGCTAAAATTTGCCATATCTACCCATTTGTGGACGTTACACAATTAATGCCACGATGCATGACTTCCTTTTAGGGCGAGTCACCGATAGCAATTTCCTAGTCGACATCCGATTCAACTTAATTAACTGTGGTGCAAACAATTGCAATCTTCCGGCGTGTATTAAATTTCACAGAATTTCTGACAAAACCACATTCCAATCAATCTTTGTAGATAGACGATTCTGCAACTCATCTATTTTCTTCTGTGAAGCTGAACAATGAGATGGGAATTAATTCAGTCTTTCTTCTACGCCCTGACCAAATCCTCGTTGTCAGAGCATATGTGAATGTCACTAAAAGCGGAACTCGAAATCTGTTCACCTGGCACATACCCACCCCACATGTTACCTGTAGTGTAGCAACGATTGCATGCAGCTGACCTGTATCTCGACCCACGGCAATAACGCTTTTGGAAATATGATACTTAGAAAGCACGATTGGGGCTGCCACCCCAGCAAAAAGCGGCCAAAAACATTCTTTATTACATGGGCAGTAGGCGGCAAGCTGCGGTGTTGTGCTTTGTGATGAAATCAACACGTGACAACCGGTACATCCATCCCGGGTGGCAACAGACAATCGGGTAAGATTGTTTTTAAACCGGGTCCATTCACTAACAAAATCAAATGCCTCTGCCTAATATAATGGGCTCGTGTTTCAAAAGCAGACCTATGGGTATTGATTTGGCTGGATCCTGACTACTAAAGAAGAATTGGCATAAGTATTCTTGAGGAAATGCCTAGCTCAAGCGACTACTTTCACTCTGGCGATAGTGTATGAGTTATTCGGTGCAATCGGTAGATTGCACGTAGAATAGTCAACGATTAAATGGGTTGAACGTTTCGATTAACCGTTTTTGAGCGCACAGTGGTGGTGAGTGTAGTCGAATTGCGATGGCCTCTGCAATTGACAGTATACGACCTTTGACCTGTTTCGATTGTATCCCACGTATTTGATAGATTGGCTTGAATGAATCTGTCCGATTAATCAGGTGGTTTGACTCGACCAAATGCGTAGCGATCGCAGACGAACAGGGCCTTATCGATCCTCGCGTCAGCCACATCGGTTGGTGCTCCCGAATGCGTTCGGATAATCGCCGTGTTGTGCGGCCTATGTAGCTTGTTCCACAGGAACAAACGAAACGGTAAACACAAAAAGAGGCGGCATGAACAGGCAATATATCTTTCAACTGGGAGCGCAATACTGGTGTGGAAGTAAACTGAACGCGTAGTTGAGCTGCGAAAGTATGTTTTATAAATTAAGCTTCTTAACTACACTTCCAGCGACAGCTATCACCCTTGAAGGGCAAGGAAATATAAACAGACTTTTGTCTGCAGTTTGTGGTTTGTCTATCTTAGCGCTATTAATATTTTTATGAATAAACTCCTCCGGATAGCCATTTTCAACGAATGTATTAAATATAAACTCTTTCCTCGAGCATATTTTTGTGGCCCTATCTATCAGACATCGGATTAGGTTCCTTTTTTGTCTTACTGGTACAAAACTATTGAAGTTTGTATACTGGCCCGTCCAAGTTGCCTTACGATACACCTTCCGTTGTATCGTGCCATCCTCGCGACGAGACATGAGCACGTCTAGGAACGCTATACCTACGGGTGATTCGGGTTCTAGGGTAAAGTGAATATTTTTATGGACAGAGTTGAAATGAAGCTTTCAGGTTCGTTCGCCACAGAAATGATGTCGTCTACATACCGGTTGTAAAGAGTGACTCTATTTGATCAGCTAATGAACTACACTCTAGCTTTGCCATAAAGATGTCAGCTAACAATGGGCCTAGTGGCGATCCCATTGCTACCCCGTCCTTTTGACGGTATAACTTGCCGGAGAATTTAAACTGAACGTTGTATGTGCAGCGATATAATAACTGCTTTAGTTCTTCTACTGGTATTCCCACGTTGATATCATTACTTTCAATATACTGTCCGAGAAACTCAATCGTTTCATTGAGTGGGATATTGGTGAAGAGGGATGTGACGTCAAGCGAGAATAGACGCTTGCCTAGTATGTTCAGTTGCTTTAATGTTTCAACAAATTCGAAAGAATCCCTCAAGCTATGAATGGCTAGTTTTTTCCTAACTGGCTCTAACAGCGTGGCAAGCCATTTTGTCGTTGTGTGGCATTACACAACTAAAATCGGTCGTAGTGGTACGCCGTTTTTATGTACCTTGGGTAACCCATAGAGTCTCGGAATTACAGTGCCTACTGGTCTAATTCTTTCAAAAGTTGCAGAATCTATCAGACCCTTCTGCTTCATACATCTAAGTGTTTTTGTTAGTGACTTCTCAATAACTGTTGTTTTGTCCTTCTCATTTTGTACGCTGACAAATTTGGTTTTATCTTCCAATAATGTATTCATTTTGCTTAAGTAATCGGCTTTATCTAAGAGGACGATTCCAGCGCCTTTGTCAGGTCTAGATATTATATTCTCATTCTGTCTTAGAGATTTCAGTGCAGCCAAGTGCTCCCTTGTCAGTAGGTTTCTAGCCATTGATTTTCGGGTCAGATACTGATAACAAGACTGAACTAGGGTTACTTTGAGCATCTCAGCATTAACAGCTGAAGATGGTTGGAGATCACTCAGTTGATCATAAAGGTTTTCAAACTAGTTTCTGAGCTTAACTGTCAAAATTCTCCGCGGTTATATGGCAGCAGCATGAATCACCAGTGTCCTGATACTTTTATGACACGAGCAGGTGAACTCGCCGGGTTTCAAAGAGTGGAAGAGTCTAAGGTTCCAATCGGTGCATCTGAGCTAGTAGAATTTGTCCAGAGTTTTCACAGAGCTAAAAATATCAGGCGTTTCTCGGGAAAGCCAAGACATTGTGCAGTTGATGCCAAGTGGATGAGTACCAGTTACGCAAAGACGAGAGAAACAATGAAGACTACGAGTATTTTCTAGTGCAACAAGGCGTATCACAAAACTGAAATCGACATTTATTTCGGATTATCTATGCGACGGAAGGTGAACAAGCTCGATGGTCAAAGTACAGGTGAATGAATAAAACCACTTCGATGAATCAGCTACCGTTATGGTGGTCTACTGTGGGTTAAAACGTGTTTGTCGGACTTATCCATGACACTTCACTAGCTTTAGTGACAAATGTGCGTGTCATCTAGTGCAGCCGAATGTCTTGTGCTGATACTGACATGCTTAAATTGGCGCACTAATGATAGACACCTACTGACCACATGGGGCATCTTCAGCTTTCGTATTACGTGCGCCGAGTACATCAAATAGCAATCGGTACAGACAGTCGTGTTCAAATTCGGGAACCTTTCCCATAGTCGTCAATCGTTCCAATTTGCTGAGAAACTGTTACTGTTCAGAAAGACGACGTCTCGATTTGTACGTCGTATGTCACTGGGAATAAACGGTATTGAGTAGACAACCTGAAATTCCGATCTGAATACCATAACAAATATGTCAGTAAGTTAGCTTGTCAGGTATACTATGCTGGATTATACAGCTCGATGACTGTATTGACGGTTGCATTCAGGCAAGTGTGAAGAAGTTGGAGATCCAATGTACCACAGTCTCTTTTCTAAAGTGCACAAAATCAATGTTTCAAAACACTGAAGCGAAATGTCTAAGATGAGGTTGCAGACTTACGCCGCGGCCACTTGTTCGAAGTTGTGTAGAACACACTCTATTGAACGGTTGTTCGAACAGAATTTAGCGTACGCCTTCTCGATATGATCCGTTAGTTTACAGCAACATACGATAGTTGTCGACGGGATGAACTGTCACATTTTTCTCATAGACGGGGAGGTCCTTTGTATATTGTCCTGGGATGCATATAGTTTGAAAGATGTGATGCTCTCTCCTCACTAAAATGTGAAACACTCTTTTGGGCAATACAATGACTGTGCAAAGCGGAGATTTATTGTGTTTTACACAAGTACTTACAAAGAAGTTAGTTGTTTAAAATGGAAGCCGGCATTACTTAATCCTCCTAGATAACTGGTGTATAGGATGATGAGAAAAGTAGACCGATATTATGATGTTTGGAGGTTTTAAATTGTGATAATGTTTTTGAGGCTGCCAGGAGGGCTAACAGGACAGTGCGGGAAGTCAGTCACTTAGGAAGCAAACATTTGTAACCAACTTAAAAGTCTGGCTTGAGAACTCGTCTACAGTATCGCGTACACGTCTGGTGCTAGGATTGGGTTACGAACCCTAGTATACTGAAAAAGGCGCGGCAGGAATTTGCCGGAATGCTCCTGTCAAACCATAAGCTGAGAGATTAAACGGTGAAGGGTTAGAAGAGACTCAAAACCAGGAACGGGTTCTCGAAGTTGATGACAGCTGCTTGATCAAGATGAATCCGAACATGCATCTCCAGCGTCAGCTAAAGCTGGTAAGGTAGTGGCTACATTAAATCAGGTCGAATTTTACTCCTGCAAGGCGTGTGTTAGACGTTTGAATAAATCTTCAAGCGAAGTGACCACAGCAAGCAACCTTACTGAGGCCAAGAAGGAACTCCAGGACTATTGTTAATCTTCTTTCACAACCTTTTATGGGCGACTTCTCTTTTGTTAGTCGGATTGACAATCTTAGTTTTCCTGATAGACAGCCGCAGATTCTAGTTTGTCTAAGTTGAACATCACTCATAATTGATCACGGAATTTTCACTCCTGCAGACTTCTTTTCGACAGCGCTGGATGAAATCGTGTTTGTTGTAGGTCCTTATGACCATGAAAACACGCCAACGAAAGTCGAGTACCCAGGTTGTTATTTACCGAAAGAGTTAGCAAGAGGTGGTTCCTTCGTTCTACTTGAAAACTTGACGTATCGTCGTGCGTCACTTCTAGCAAGTGATTCAACGGTAGAAATACAACAGCTAAGCCTCAATTGAGAGTCCGCGTCGGTCCGACCAATGACCTATAGACTCTAACCTTTCTGTCTATTTGTGGAACTAATGTTCACCAATTTTCTCGACCGGACGGAAATCGGAAGAACAAACGTTAGAATTTTGTTAATTTTGAACAGTAGTAAGACATTTTGTAGCAGAAGACCGTCAGTCATACATGCCCGAGAGACCGGAAGACGAATTTGTTATAACGAATAACTTGCGATATTTTCTAGGTTCGTAGTAAAGTTCGCGACCTTTGTCATACAATACGACCAAGCGCGGCAGGTGATCACTTTACATCAACCTAAATATTTAAACTCTGGCCACTAGTTAGTAACATTTGTTTGTTGTGTTGCATATTATTTGACATATTACGTTTCAATATCATGAAACCTTAGGGGGAGGTTGCTACTGCTTCCGACACCAAAGATACGTGTGATCGTTGATCACACCAGATCCACTAACAGATTCCAGTGCTACTCCACTGGTGGCGCTAGTTTCCAGCAGTAACCCGCGTAACAATGTCCACATTCTCTATGGCTGTGTTTAAAAAAGAACTCGCAAGAGCTCACAACTACTTGTCTTCGTTGGTACTCTCAAGACTGATGTAAGTGGGTGAGTCTTGTACAGAAGTACTGGTGAGTAGTTGAGGATTCAGTTACTTTCAAGTTAAACGCCACTCATACTTGATCGCAGCCTTCGCATTCCCATAGACTTTCCAGTCGGCCCCTTTCGAAAAGAAGCACTAGACTCGAGTTTCGCTCTCATTAGAGCTCGTCAGTAGTGCATATCCTTGCCACTGCCGGGATAGAAGCTCCGGTCACGTTTTTACACGGCGACCATGTTGATTAATGCGTTATTGACCTCACATTAGGCACGACCGAATTATCACATGTGAACACTCAACCACTTTCGCTTGTGAGTAATGATCAGGTTGCCCGATCATCTCGATGGGAGAACAGTAACTCTCCTGTTGACTCCAATCGATAAATCCGTGGTTAGGACTTTCGAGATAGGTCGAAATTTCCGACCTCATCAAATCTGCCAGGTGGCATTTTGAATGGTGTATTAGGAAATTGAATGAAAGGGTACGTTTGTGGATAGACTATGGTGAGTGATTCGACGATAGCACGAGCTACCACAATATCAGGTGATGGTGATCTGATCTACTGGAAGAAATGAGTTCGTCCATTTTAATGGTATCGTCAACGGATCGATCCACAACCACAGACTGCAACCAAATTTGCGTCAGTTATTGTCCGACAAGAATCACCAAACGCTGCAGTGCCTTTGTTTATCACTGCAATCTTGTATGGATGGTTATGATGTCCCACGATACTGACTGATTACCTTGGTCGGTTAGATCACCTGGTCTACCATTAACAAAGTGTTGATAAGACCATCTGGATCGAGTGTTTTCCTGAACCGAAAGATTTTCATGAGATGAGTGTTTTCGAAGGCAACACACAAGCAGATCATGTAGTTCGCTAATAGCATACAGAATCGGTACATAAATCATTATTAAAGGCGGGTCAACATGACATTAAAGACAACTTTGTTAGTTTTGTTGAACCGTGTACAACGCTTAACTTAAAGTGTTCCGTTAGGTGAAGCCATGAGGGGCACGTACATTACAGAGGAAATAAACTAGCCAACGAAACACAGATAATGAGCTAGTCACCTTGACGGTCGATATCATGGAGTTAATGAGCTCACGTGAAACGGCAACTAATCCAGAACAATTTTACTCTCCGGTCCGTAACTACCAAAAGATTTTGACTGAGCCTGTCTACTTTTTGTTCAAAGTTGAATAAGTAGCGATGTTGTCTATCAAACTGAGTCCACCAACAGCTAGCAGCCAAGTACTTACAGCTAGAAATTGGCAACGAACTATCAGGAATCTGAGTGCTATTCCATGCTAACGCTGATTAATTTTAACTTTTGCCGCCAGTACGAACCAGCTGATCAGTGTCTAGCAAGTCCTTCCACGTGTCCAATCCAGAAGAATTGTGGATCATTTTTGCTCATAACGACTTTAACATCTATACAAAAATGTTTGAATTTTGGTGACAGAGACAAGACAAAAAACAGACGTACTATACTGACCCATCACATATCCAGCAGAAAGCCACCGATTTTTTGCCGGTTCCTTTTAAATTATATGAACCTTGAGAAATTTAGCCTTCACATGTGATTGTTTAATGAAAGTGAAAATGAATGCTTGCAAGAGTAGGTCGATCAAAGCGGCCCAGATGGCTTGATTCGAATACAAAAATGTGCATATTAAACATACTACTGAAACATAATCAGTAGATCAGCACAGCGAAAATAGTTACTGAGACCACCGATGCCGATTCGAGGCTAGGCCATTGAATCATGTAGGTAGTGTGACAAGCGGTACATCAATGAAAATTGGTAAACACGTGATACGAGTAAGGATTTGAATAAGAATCATTTAGCATAACGAAAAAATTGAAGCTACTTCGCATACTTGGTGTCAAACGAGAATGCAACCAGGTCAACGAGGTGTAACGCCAATTCATATGCATCAAACGTTCCATAGGTATATTTTTGAATATCACATGGTGACTACATGGAATGACAAGTTATTTCAAAAACAACAGATAAACATGTCAATAATTCGTTGATCATGAATGTCGTTATAATAAGATGATAAAAAAAAGAAAACAGTGAAAACAGAACTAGATTTCACAGACTGCTTGTTCAACTAAACTGACGGAAGGGTTACAGGTGCTGAGATAAAGTTCTCAAGATATCAAGAAGTTTCAAAACACACAATCGAAAAGGGACCCATTAGGCTTCTTTCTGAACAGACGCTTGAGGTGTCACTGTGGAGTGACAGCACGTTCCTGATCGAAATTGTTCAATAACCTCTTGGTTGAGTCCAATGTTGACAAGACTCAGTCGTTCCCAGTCAAGTTCCTGCAAACGTAGTTAAACAAAAGCACGGTAACTCTGGGCAGAACCGGAGACACAAGCAACTATACTCGTGACATTTCAAGGCTGAGGATCCATAACAAATCTCATCAATTTTGTAGACAGCTTAAATCCTTAATTTCCCAGCGCCGCTAGTAAAGTAATTGCAAAGGTAGCCAATCAAACTGCAGGTTAACAACAACAACATTGAAAAGTCCTGATTGAAGAACTACCAGCTGGAGCTAAACAAAACACTCACAGTAGCATCAGCTTTGTGCGACTGCGATATATGTAGGGCCGAACCTGAGAAAATTCACGTTTTTCTGGCTATTTCTAGCTATTACCATCGTCTCATAGCCAGTGAGCATCTCTTTGTAGCCATAAAGTAACACTTTAAGCGTATGACAAGCATTTTCGACTGTATTCTATCCGTTCTTCCATCATGGTTAGCTAACAACAGACATATAGTAGGTTTGGATAGAGCGACAGCATACATACACTGTGCTCACTTTGTGTCATCAGTTGATTGACCGAAAGGCGTACACCGAGCACAACGCAGTAGTGTATCTGTACAGGATGCGGACAATCGCAAATACACTCCTGTAGACAACAGATTCATCTGGTACCGTATGCTGCTGACAAAAACTGAGCGGACATTACAGCGGCCCACGGTCTGGTTATGCGCGTCGAACTAAACACTAGGCTGGAGGTTAGTGGCGGCCTCCAAGTCTGTTGGATAATCATAGGCTGGAAGGGACAGCTAAGGACTAGAACACAATAGTTATGATGTAACCAATTGTCAGATAAAGCTAAAGTACCACCGACCACATTTTGTTCTAAGCAACAAAAATGATGTTACAACTGTTTGAACCTAACCGTCTTAAAGTAGCTGATGTGCTCACATGATAAAACAGATTAGGAGTCTCGCTGGGTAAAATGATGATTGAATTGGAGAAAAATAAACGACATCAAACGGGGCTATAAAGTAGGAACCCACCTCAAAGACAACCGCATCGAGAGCTGGGAATGCTGTTTCAAATTCTTCGATTTCATCCGGATTCTGCAACATCGGTTCCGTGTGTGATATCACGGTTGAAGGCAGTTGATTACCTCGTTGCGCACGAATTAAATCACGGATCCATACGAGATTTCGTTTGAAAAATGTGTGCAGGAAGTACAAATCGGGCAACGCTAAAACAACAAGCCGATATAGCGTTAATTAGCCGTTTACATAGTTAACTAGAATGAAATGGACGAGCCCAGTCTAATTGGAGGAACCAATCAGTAAGTCGAGAAGAACAGCACAACGAGATGATAGCAACTATGAGATAAAACTATTTCTTGCAAGCCGACTAATTTGTAACAATCCTATAGATTCATATGCAAAACCAATCAGTACAAACCGAGCGCAATGAGTGCCACAACCGGGGAAGACTGAGACACAACTTTGACCCCAGTATGATATCAAACCCAGCTCTATTCAGTCACCGTGAGACGATGGTCGGGTTTGTGTGTTACATTGAAGCAGATGTCAATAATTTCTAATGCTCCAACCATTCACATACAACTATGCTAGATAGGCGGACAGCTGGATGAAAATCAGCCACATTCTTTGGGCTATACATCATACTACAAACCGTGTATGAGTGTTTCGGTAGTGATGCACAATCCTGTGAGTATACAGCAGAACTGCAATACCTTAATGAACTGATGTGTATTGCCTTCTGATGCGATTTCGAACACGTCACTTTATCCTCCAAAGGAATGCTTGTGTGCTCACCCAATTCTTGTCTCGCAGATTTCATGACTGGAAAAACTTTTTCTCAATGTGAAGGCTCAATCATTTTCGTTTTTGAGTAATGATCAGGTTTTCCGACTGTCTGAATGGGAGACACAATAACTATCCTGTTAACTTTGGTTGATAATACCAGAATTAGGACTTTCGATGCAGATTGAAATCTCCGATCTCATTAAACCTGTTAGGTTATATTTTGGATTAGTGATTTATTCTTGTCCTGGTGAACTGAGGTATCACCGTCCCAGCTCTTCCTACAGTACTCTTCTGTTCATCATGTCTTGTGTCCCGTTATGTATTTAGAACCACACAGATATCCCGGCAAACAGACGGATCACAGTACGGATGGGAGACGCTTCCAGTTAGCCCAGCATGTGCGAAGGGTACAGGCAAATGGCAAGTCTGATCATTTTTATATATTTGCGTTTATTTTGTTGTCTGTTGTCTATGGTATGGTTCCAGTTCATGGACCGAGATGAGACAAACGCATTGGAACAATAGAAACCTTAGTTTTGCTAGCAAACTGAACACTAGGGCAAGTTCATCTCGAAATTCTACTACTAAGGATAGATTTGAGGGTTCGGATTAACGACCCACACATTTCTGCTCAGTTTTCCCCACGAATCGAGGTAGACACAAAACAACAAAGTCATGAGGACCTTCTGTTTTTTTTTACCTGGTTCTCTTAATATACGATCTAAAGTATTCAGTTTCTTTGCACTGCTATCCAAAGTTATTATTTGTCAAGATGTCTGAAAGTGTTCTGTCAGTGTTGTGAATGTTTTGCTCATAGTCATCTAAAAAGCCAGTCGTAACACCACTGTAATGACTTCGGTGTGCTAATAAGCTATATTCCTCTCCACTGATGATCCATTGATCCATTGTATATTACAATCTATCCATAACTCTATCCTGACCGATTCTTATTGTAACATCACCTTTGTTCAGGTACTTATCACTTTTACTGAACATTCCTAGTGATACAACTGTGAACTAAGAACAAACATTATTCATACGACTTGGTCCCATACGTGGGCACTGACAGTTGACCGCCTTCAGCCTCAACCATAATTCACGTGGTATCACGCGTGGGTCAGCCGACGTACACATGCTCACGTGTACCCACCACATTCTTCAAACTCTTGTGCAGCTCTCATTGTAGTGAATAGGCGTTCAGTAAAACACAATCTGTATTGCCCAACTCGCTGGTTGCCATGTCACGCGCGCGCTCGCGTTTTGGTCCACAACATACACCTGGCTTCCGCTCACACGTCATGTGCACTTTTGCCCGGGTTTGTGCGTATGACCGACGTCATCTGTTGCAGTTTTTCTGCCTACCATTCCTAGCCCGTTGGTCCGATCTCGTTGGGCGATGGCTCATCCTGTCGCCCGTGTTGTCCGCGCTCCGATCGTTTTAAGCTTTTGGACGTACCTCGCCACCGCCACGTTGAGATATTGCCGCCGAGAGTTGGAGTACTCGCACCTCCGGTTTGATAATCCACCACATTATGTATTCCGCTTAGGACTGTTCATTGGTCGTACACGTCTTACTTAGCTCGCACGCTGTAAAGGTTTAAACCTTTTGTTCTTTTGACTGGAGAGAGTACTGAGCCCTCCCTGGTTTTAGAGAAGTCCCAATCACGAAGAATCTGGGCTTCGGTGAGATTCGAACCAGATACAGTAATAACATGTCCAAATACGACAAGCACTCCACCAACTGAGCTACCAAGCTAGGTCGGGATCTCATAAACTTCACATTTGGACTCAGTTACCCACCGAATCATATGCGCTGTATGGAATCTACCAAATAATCCAGGGAATTGGCTGCCCGGGAAGAATATTTCAGAAAATTCACGCTCAGATCCACCATATCACTGTTGAACATTAGCCCTTTATTACTGGTACGTATTGTGATAGATTTGATAATTTGGAAGAGTTTCAATCGTGGCAACGGAAATCAAGTATGAAATAGTACGTTTGCCGCATTTGGGCATACTATTTCTATAGCCGGTTGGGATTCAACAGAAGCCCAGATTTTTCACAGTTGGGTCTCATTTAAATTATAAAATCCACCTCGCACTCAAACCTATACGCTAATACACTTATGCGCTGATGATGTTACCTCGTTTGATGATAAAACGTTTGCAACCTAAATGTCAAGCTCAGTGAATATCCCAGTATCTAGATACCATACTATTCCTCTGATTTTAATAAATTCCTAGTTTCATTCCCAAAACAGCAAGTCACGCTGATTGAACTGGTTTTCTGGTGGATGATGATATCACATTAGTGTTCTGCTTTATCTATTTGATGGGGTCCAAATGATGAGTTTGTGTAAATCAGGCCTGATAATTTAGAGAGATACCCAATTGTGAAATATCATGGATTCTGCTGGATTCGAACCAGCGACAAAAACAGCATGCCCAAACACCACAAATGCCTTACTCGCTGAGCTACGAAGCCACACCCGGGACTCGGAAATTTCACATTTAATTTGTACTGCTCACCCTTCTCACTGTATCATATGGAATCTAACAGATTGCATTGCTCACCACTGGCGTTGGTGGCTACCAACGTGAACTGCTTCAGGAGTCCTGTCTGAGCAGTCGATCCTGTGGATCGCAATAGTCTTTCGACCATCTTATGCAATGTAGTGTTTATAGTAGTTAACCCATACGAGCATTGATGATAGCCTTGGCTAGTGACACGAAAGTTGTTGTAACTTGAGCGCTACTCCCATTCGCCTTCAGTACTTTTGCCTTTATATCAACCCATCAGTCGGACACTTTGGGAAACAAGCACTAAATTTGAGCTTCTTTCTTAGTAAAGCTCGTTGATAATGCATATCCGCTTCCGAATGAACGGTTGGATTCCGGTGCTCTGTCTCATGAAACAACCGTGTTAACCACTATGCTATTGACCTCACATTGAGCGTAACCGAATTATCGCGTGCAAACGCTCAGCCACGTTCATTTTTGAACGTAACTCACATTGCCAGATCGTCTCAAGGGGATACGTAGTAAGCGGCCTGTTAATTTCAGCTAATGGCCTCACAGTTAGTACTTTTCA
>LOND01001131.1:71331-86300 GCA_014220965.1 Paragonimus kellicotti
TCCTAGTGTAAAATTTCCGAGCTCCAGGCATACCTTCGTGGCTCATCTGATGCTACACATGGTGCGTTTGGGCATGCCGTTTCCGTTACTGTTTCGAATCCAATCGAAGCTTAGATTTCTTATAACTGTGTATCTTCTAAATAGGAAATTGAGTGAGAGTGGTGATAGAATGTCATCTTGAAAAACCTGAAGGTCCGTAGGAAACCATGGTTAATTTTCGCCGTTAGGACAAATACAGTTCGTCAATAGCGCATATCTTTGCCATAGCCATGGTTAGAACTGCGGTGTGTCTTCATGACGCAACCGTGTTGACCATTGCGCCATTGACCTCATGTTAGGCACGACCGAATTATCGTATCTGAACGCTCAGCCTGTGAGTACTTATTAGGTTTCTCGATCGTCTCGATAAAAGACAGTTACTGTCTGTTCCATTCTAATCGATAATCGCACGATTTTGAGATAGATCAAAGTTCCCGATCTCATTAAACCCTTTGTGCGATATTTTAATTTACCGAATATTGTAAATAGTTTGAGAATGTGTATAAAGGTGTGTACAGAATCCTTATAGTACCAGCCTTTGTAGTATGGCATGCGAACGAATGAAAATACAGTGATTGTGAATTAGCTCCAATCAGTGTGTTGCATCAGATGAGCCACGAAGGTATGCCTGGAGCTCGGAAATTTTACACTAGGACTCATAGTTATTCATTAACTGCCTCTCCAGAAACATTTATTCCGAAATCTGTCCACGACACTGTACTTAATGCGGAGCAACTGGAAGTTCCAACCAATTGTGCAACATAAATTAGTCAGTTAATTATTTACTTCTTCAGAATGTGCAGCTTTTTTTAATACTTTCTTTCTGTTCAATGAAGACAATTTCCGGTCCATGTTATCAGCCATAATCTGCTCTTTTACTGTTAAATAATTATAGGTTACATCAGGCATAGTTAATTTATATGGTTTGCGTCGTCGCGAGAAATCCGCTTAATCTTATCCTGCAATGCGTGAATACTCCTGTTAATCATCGTGATTTGTTACTCACAACAATGTAACAATTGTAGAAACGAAGGCGGTAATCCTATTGTGAACTTTACTGATTTCGTTGTTAATATGCGGTGCCACATCGTGTGTAAAAAGGTCACAGATAAAATGGCATCTGATTCCAACAATCCCCTTCTGTGTGCTTTGTTTCCCAAACCCAAGTTTACGTCCTTCTCCAGGAGCTTTGTTTATAACATTATTTTCTTATAAGGAAGCATATACTTCCTCTGTGATGCTTCAGTTAGCCCGTTGCTTGATCAATCACGGAGGTATAGAAAAAAAAACAAGATTACAACGAATCTTAGTTAGTTATTTATCTTTTTTAAACATTGCTGTACCCCTTGTTTTGTTTGTTTAAATTGCTGACGTACGTGTGACCAAGTTATTGTTACAAATACCCACTCCAGGTTTCTTCGTATGATCGAGAAAAATTTTGATATTTGCAAATATGCGTGTCACATTTTCTGTGTTATGTTTCCCACTGGCCTGAAACGTCTCGGCCATTGGTCATTTTCTCGCAACAGCGTGTGTATCTACAGTCCGACCCGGTTAAGAAACTGTCGTAATCAACTGACTCAAACATGCCTTGAGTGGCTAGAAGCAGTCACCCATGAACATGATTCTTCTCTGGACCTACTAATCCTTACAAATAGTGGTTGATTATCCAACTTCGTAACTGATTGCTGTATAGTGACTCGTGTGTTGAAAATGCTGTAATTATGAGCCACTACGAAATGCATGCGCACCTAAAACAGGCTGTCTGTGAACAGTTTTGTTCGAACTAAAGAGGAGAACTAACTGTTTCCAATGTTTCCCATTGAATATTTGTGCATATTGATCACATCATCAAGATTGGCGATATTCACGTTTAAATCGATCAATCAAATGACCCAAGTGAAATGCACAAACGACTTGAAGATTATGGCACTAGATCTTCAACAGAGATTTCGGTGCCACATACAGTCTGACGCAAGAGTGTATAGTCCCGAAAGTTAATGAAGAGACATAGTAACAGATTGGCATTCACTGCTACATACAACTGACATAGTCAGCCCAACTCCGAGTACGCAGCCCGATAACCGAAATCCAGTAAATTGACACAAAACCAGGTGCGGCACTAGAGATCGTGAATTGACGCGATCGGGTGGATAGCCAGCAGACACCACGCTAGGGTAAACACCACGAGTGTCTGGGTTGTGCCATCAACATTGAGACTATCAACATAACTATCACATACGCGCATAAACCAAGGGGTTTATCAAGGTACGCGCCCGCTTTTAGTGCCAGACCGGAGCGAATGCATGCAGTTGTGTGGGTGAATTGACCAACAATCGACCGACTAAGTAGATGCGTCGAGTGACACACCATCCAGAGAGCGAACGCCCGTGCGCGTGCGCATGCGTGCTTTTGGTGTACGTTGCGCGAATGCCACTGCAAACAAGACATGTGCGGAAAATTGTGTTGTGATGCTGTGGCAAAACAGTCAAGGGCAGGTCTGTGTTTTACATCACGGCAGCAAGGGCGAACAGAGCTAAGATGAGCAACAGCCAATAATTGGCACTAATACGCACGCTTTAGAGATAACTGAGGCGATTTTGTCTAAGTATGGAATGGAAACAGGTGGGAGGCTAATTGGATCGAACGCGGATTTGATTAGACTGGAAGGTGACGGGTTCGCACCAACATGTGTGTGTGCATGGAATGTTGATAGGATGGGAGAAGCGTGAGGCTTAAACGGTCGCACGATCACACGGTTGGTGGCATGCGTTTCGGATTAGCTTGTCACAGTGACCAAAACCAGAGGACGTCTGCCCAAAACACACCATAGAAGGCCTGCGCTGTACCACTTGTGGTTCTATTCACACAGTGTAAACTCGAAGGAATAAGACCAGGAGGCGTGTGAATGGAGACCCTTATAGCACAGCCGGCCAATGCTGGTTGACCAGATGGCAGGCTAGTATGAAAGTAAACCCCGTGTCACTCGGAAGCAAAAACATAGACCACAGTAGTAAGATTTAAGTTGGGAAGAGATATTGAGAAATATAAGGTAACTAGTAGTTCAATACAGGAGTAGGTATGGTTGCACTTTGTGCGGGATGGAGATTTTAAAAAAAAATTTAAGTTGGATCAAAAAACAAACAAGATATTAATCGTACACAACACCAACAAAGTTGGAGGAAAGAACAGATAGAAGGCCACCAAGGTACGGATATAATTTACTTGCACCTAACGTAACCGTCGTCTATCCGTTGACTGCGTGCCATGTGTCGATGACCTAGCAATCCGAGAAGGCCAGAGCATACGCGACCGCAATCATTCGAACGTCATATAGTTATGCCATCACGACCCATAACATCCGTGTTTATTTTGCGTACCGCGCATTTGGATTCACGGCCGCTCAAATGTCGATCATGGGACCTTTGGGCGCCCGATCGGATCGTGTTCCTCCAGACCACTCGGTCCAAAAATGGGTTTTTCAAGGTCTGAAATTGATAATATAGGGACTTGTTTGGAGAACCTCCTCGTAACACAGCCTCTGGCCATCAGGACTTCGTCGTTTACCTGCTTCTAGTTGCCAGTATAGCAGATGCTTCAGAATCCGGTCATCTCCCATCCTACGTACGTGTCCCAGTCAACGAAGTTGATCGAACATCAGCAGGGCTTCAGTGCCACTTATTTCTGCCCGTCGAAGTAGTTCAAAGTTCGAAACACTGTCTGATAAATGGATACCCGAGACGTGTCTTGGTCAGAGCAAATGGAAACGATTCATATACCACACACTTTGCCCATACTATGCCCCAGTTTCACTGCTGTACAACAGCGCAGATAGCATCACTGAGTTATAGAACAGAAACTTCGTCACATTCAAGCTACCGTTATTTCAATCACGTCTTCCAAGACGTCCGATAGCAGTGCACGTCTTCGCCACATGAGCTCGTAACATCATCATTATCGTCATCAACATCATCATCATCATAGACAGCAACACATCAGTAGTTCTCAGTGATGCTTAACTGCCACACAACCATGAAGAAAAAAGCAAACCCTGTACAGAAGGAAGACAGAAGGAGACCTAACTACTAAAAATAGCTACGTCTATATTCAAACATACAACATCAAGGCGCCTACACCTTGCAAACAAACAACCGAGCTGTAAGTGAAAGTAAGGCGTCATCAGCAAGACAGCTTCCTTACGGCTTTCACTGCCCCGCATCATTAAGTGCACTCACAGACAACTCGGCCAAACAACGACAACATTCACGCCACTGAGCTCGATTAGCCGCCATCTCACCTAACGTCTCAAGCCACCGACTCTGTGAGTCGCGAGGGCCCCAGCCCGGGAGACGAACCCGATCTACAGTGACCAACCCCTTCGTGAACGATTTCATTTGTCTACGCCATCATCTGTCCACCTCGCACCTTGCGCCAGTCGGCCGCAGCGTCGGCAAACAGTGCTCGGTGTGGCAAACGACTAGCTGGCATCCTTAGTACATGACCTAACCATCTAAGTCTGTGCAAATGTAAGGACTGAACAAAAGAACTCGTTTGACAATCAGTGCCAAACACCCGCTTCCTAACCTCCTCGTTGCTCACTCGCTGGTGCCACCCGATACGAGCGATTGAACGCAGACATCGGTGGTCAAATACCTGGAGACGGTTCACGTCATCTACTCTGGAGGAGTTGATGGTGAGACGACTGAAGACGGCTCAAGTCACCGACTCTGAGCGGTCATGTTTCGCTGCCGTAAAGTAATACAGCCCTCACTGTTGTTTGATATACGCGACCCTTAAGCTTCAGAGAAATACCTCTCTGTCGCCATAGGTGTCTTAGATTAGCGAACACCGCCCTAGCCTTGGAAATACGCGCTTCTATTTCATTCCCTACACCGCCACCGCCACTGATGCAGCTTCCCAGGTATACAAACCGGTCAACAACTTCCATGACAGAAATGGTGAAGGAGGACAGCCTTGGCATACGCCGCTCATCGTGCTAAGACTGTCAGACAGTTCAGTGTAAGCAGAAGTATGAGAATAAAGCGTCGACAGTACGTTCACATGATTGGTCGGTACACTCCTGCGTTTAAACGATTCGAACGCACCTTTATAGTCGAGGAATACGGCGATTGTTGGCCGGCGGTACACATGACGCTGCTCCAGAATTTGACGAAGGGTAAAAATGTGATCTATACAACCCTGCCTGTTCTTCCCTAATGTTTACCACCCGAACTGCAGTGAGTCAACGAAGTATAATGGATGCCAAAACCCTAGTAATGACTGGGGTCAAACTAATTAACCTATGGTTTTCGCAAGAGCCCCGGATTCCTTTCTTGAATATGGGAACTATTATCGAGTGACCCCAGCACGGAGGGATGGTCTCCGTCGTCCACACAAGTTGAAACAACTGAGTCAATGCCTCTACTAACGCCTCTCCACCTTCTTTGAAAAGTGCCGGCACGAGATCATCTGGACCAGCAGCCTATTACGTTTGAGAGCCCAAAAACAATTACAGACCTCAGTCTCAGTGGATGGAGCTAAATCTACCGACCAGTTTGTGATGGCAAAATGGTAACAACAGAAGGCTAGCTAAACTGACCCTCAAAGTGTTCCGCCCACCTCTGGTAATACGGACAGATATGTCGACAGATTGTTACACAAGCAGCAGAAATCTGTTCAGCTATCCACAACGTCTGAACTGATGCGGATTCCAAGTGGACGGACAACACTTCCAACCATTGAAGGCTGACAGTAAGAAAACGTCTTGTGTTGATATACAAACCAACTTTTGATGCGCGATCGCAAAAGCTTGGAGCCAACCGCTGAGTGCAAATAACGCGTCACCATTTGCAAACAACACCGTGCGCATTATCTAATTAGGTAGTCGACAGGCAACGCAGAAACTTCGAGTATTCAGCAGGCGTCCGTCGGTGCGGTATTCAATATGGACATCCTCCTCAGAGGATTTCGGTTAGATATAAAATAACTAGGGTTGGGACTAGGATAGAACTACGATTCACGCCGATGAAAATTTCAAAATCACCGGAAGTTGGTCCTAACGCGGCTGTTCCGACGCTTCCAAATCCACATGCAACAATCTAATTAAACTGACGAACTTATCTGGACATCCAAACTTATCAAGCCCTGTTCACAATGTCTCATGACTCACTTGAATCAAACGCCTCGATGAAATCCGCAAATAGGACATATAGCGGCTAACTGCATTCACGGCACCTCCGTTAGATTCTTCGAGCAGTGAATACTATGTCGATCGTACCGCGATTCACCTAAAATCCATACTACTCCTCAAGAGTATGGACCTCTAATATATATATATATTATATATATATATATTGCACGTTGAAAAATAGTTTTCGTCACTGAGTCCTGCAATCGTTAAACATTCAGTCTCTGCCGTTGCCCGAGTAAACTACAATAAAACAGACTTGCAAAAATGGATAAACAATTCGGTTCTGATCCAGCCTATGATCTGTGCTACATTCAGCACCGCGCATCACTCGCGTGATACGCACTTCACTAATGTCGCGCTGCCGCACAATCACGTAGTCAAGCAAATGGTGATGACCACTTCGTGGGTGGGTCCACGTCGTGATGTCGCTCGCATCCAGCTGGAATCGGGTGTTCGTGATAGCCAGCTCGTGAGTAGCACACAGGTGAAGCAGACGATCACCGTTCTTAATGACTGCAATAGCGCCGTGGACTCCGATGATTCCTAGCCAGGCTGTTGAGTCGCGTCCAACCCGCATGTTGATGTCACCATTGCCAAGTGGACTGCGTCGGACAGCTGATCATAGGACTGACCCTCTGTGTCACTGGTATGATAGACAGTTGGACCATAACACTGAGAAATGTAGCACACTTACCTCGACCGAGTCGCAGATGCATAGACATGCATTCGAGGGCTGATGCCGTGCGGTTCGCCTATCATCAAAGCATTGATGCAGCCAGCGACTGTGAAACATGCCGTGCTCTCCGGGCACCATCTGCCGAGTAACCTATCCAGTAGCTATACTCAGTACATACTTTCAGGGGCTTAATCTGGCAGACAAACTTTGTTTCACTCAAGGCAGAGACACAGACATCGTAGCGGTTCAGTTCCATGGCGACCGGTGGGGTACAGCGTTCCGGCCGTCCCGTGTTGTACTGCTCCAACAACCTACACACATTCCATGTCCCAACGGGAAGCGCCGTGCGTCCCAGGGTGTGTTGCACATTGGACGTCCTGTTATTGAAATGTGTCTGATCGATGTCTGCTTTAGGATTCATGTAGTCACTAAGAAGGGGCTTAGAAGTAGCACATTTTTGCATATCCATCCTGCTGCAAACAGCAGACCGGGCGACCCAGTTTATCCTGCGGGGCGGCCGATACAATACCTTATTTGCTTTACGTTGTGTTACCATTATTTATGTGGGCCTGGGATATTGACACCATCATCATCATCATCATCATAGACAGTAATACTGCCAGGACGCCCAGACCTAGACAGGAGAACGATTAGGGTTCTCAACCAAAGCCTTTGGCTCAAAAGCCTGTACCGCAAGGCAGCGGTTGGGTGGCAGTGTATTCAAACGAGTACCATTTTTCTGGGATAAGGGGCCAATCTCATCCAAACCTTCAACTGGAGGACTATGGACAGTGGTTCGTCCAACCTTTGCCTAGCGGCCTGCTTGAGATGAGTGACCCTGCCGGTGTGATAATCGTCCCGTCCAGTTTGGCTCAGTAGGTTATCGAAATGTGTGGTAAAATCACGGTGAACGCGACCGAATGAAACGACGTAACAAAAGTTGAAAAACACGTGAATTGCAAATCCGCCAGAAGTACACCACAACCCGATATATACAACACACTGGCATCATCAATCAGAAGTGGAACTGCTTTTGTCTAGTTGTCTTCATCTGGCCTATCTGACGTGGTAGAACCTGGAAGGGTCGACGTCCTGACCACCATGCCAAGGTAGCCGAAAAGGTCAGCACAATAACAACGCAAAATCCAATAGAGAGCGCGACCACACGCGGTCACACACACGCACACAATCAGACTCCAAAAAAAATGAATGAATACAGTAAACAGCCGTTTCTCATTAGATCTCAAAATGGAACGAGTAGCGGTCCGAGTTTAACTGTGTATGACTAGAGAGTATGGGGCTGCCCAAACACATGCGGAAGCAATGAAGTCAGGGCGTTTGAATAAATAACTGTGCAAGTGATTAGCCGTGTCGGTCGTCCGTTTACACCAAGGTATACACTGTGACAGCCGGTTTCAGTTCTGGACGCTTCAAATGTTCCTGCTAACCAGATATGAAACATCTAATCTATACATGTGACTCAGTAAGTCACATGACCAAAAACACCTCGCGGTTTAAAAATAGGAAAATGGAAATGGGATCACACAGCATCGAGCATCTGATAAAGTGAACTCGGATGGCAAATGCGCGGTAACTAAGATCATGTAGTCTCTTGATGTATCATGGTAAACTGAAGGATACAAAGTAAACGGTATTAATGACGAGAAAGCGAAAGTATTCGTACAATCAACATCCATGACGGTGCTCACTTGAAAGGCATGATAGAGTTGCACAATCCATGAACTTTCGCCCCGGGCCATAATTTCCCTTTCAGCCCAGTAATCTGTGTGCTGAGTGAGCATACGTGACTTTTTTAGCACTTTCATCGCACAAACACGGCCCGTTGTGACCTCTCGAACTAACTGTACGCGTCCAAAAGCTCCATGGCCGAGGGAAGCGATAAGAGAGAAATCTGATGGTCGACGACGATGCGATTGGAGACGCGCGGCAACGCCGAGGAATCTGCATAGAGTGATGTAAAAAAAACATGGCCTAGGAAAACCGCACTTACAAACTTATGTTCTAAACTGCGTTTCATCTTAAGTAGCTTTTGGGTACCTAACTGAGATATGAGCACCGCAATGTTGTATGCGTCTCACACAGCTTGTACATCTGCATTAGTTTGGAATTCAGCATAGCAAATAAAACCAAAAACTAACTTAGAATTCATGGCGATTACAGTGATGAATAGTTTTCTGGGGGAGAACGTACACAACATGGTCACAAGGAACGGAAACATTTAAATATGTCCCCTGACATAGCTGACAGCATTCACAACATAACTTTGAATCAATGCAGTTGTTAAGTGCTACTCGCCTTCGGAGCTAACGCTCCCGAGGTATAGTTTGATTCCTATTCTGTTATATTTTTAGGAGCGCCATCATCTATCACTTATCCTGGAGATTCCATATTATGGAGGAACGTTGAAAGGGTTAGTGATATATATTTAATTCTATGGCTACTGTTGTAGTGCAATTCCAAGTAAACTCGTCATGTGTCTTCCCGAGCTGATAAGCAAGCTTTGAGGCAAAGATGTGCTTACTGGGAAGGAATAATTATATTGTTGACCGAGGAAACAGGACGCAGTCACATCTTCGTAAGACTTTGCATTAGCCAGTTACGGACACAAAAACGCTTTGTCACACACGACAAATCTATCGCAGCTTCGTTGCGTTACGGAACATTTTTGATCCAATACTACCTGTCAATCACTGTATCATTTGAAAGATGTGTGGCCAAAAGGTAGACAATTGTTTTCTGTTTCCCAACAATTAATATTGCAGTACTAGCTACTGTTTATTACAAACCTAAACGTCAAACATTTTACAAGTAGGCTGACTAACATAAGCTAACATTTCATACTTGTTAACAATGGGTATTGATTACGGGGAAACGATAAGCGATTTTGGTTAACACAAACTGAACATCACTCACAACCGATCGCAGCTTTCTCATTGCCAGACATTTCAGTTAGCCCTTTTCGAACAAAAGCATTATATTCAAGTGTAGCTCCTGATGGTTTTTTCAGAGGAATATGCTTATATCAACCAAACACACTACTATCTTATCAGATTCGTACGATATGAACATCACCCACAATTGATTGCAGCTGTCGCATTCCCATAGACTTTCCAGTCGGCCCTTTCGAAAAGAAGCACTAGACTCGAGTTTCGCTCTCATTAGAGCTCGTCAGTAGTGCATATCCTTGCCACTGCCGGGACTAGAACTCCGGCCATTCTTTTCATGAGGCAACCGTGTTTACCACTGCGCCATTGACCTCACATTAGGCACGACCGAATTATCATATGTGAACGCTCAACCACTTTCGCTTGTGAGTAATGATCAGGTTGCCCGATCGTCTCGATAGGAGACAGTTACTGTCTGTTAACTCCAATCGATAACCCCGCGATTAGGACTTCCTAGACAGGTCGAAATCTCCGATCTCATTAAACCTGCTAGGCGATATTTTAGATTACTGATGAGTAGTCGGGGATTTGGTTAATTTCAAGTTGAACATCACCCACAATTGATCGCAGCTGTCGCATTCCCATAGACTATCCAGTCGGCCCCTTTCGAAAAAAACACTAGACTCAAGTTTGCTTCTGATTAGAGCTCGTGAGTAGTGCTTACCAATAGTCAAAATACCATCATCATCATAGACAGCAATACATCAGTGGTTCACACTGATGTTTAACTGCCACAGAAATATCGTCAAAATATCGCCCAACAGACTTACGTGAGCTCTAGGTGAATTATCAACTGAAGGTAACGGTTCTTAATCATGGAGTGGCGAATCCGATGGTGTGGTTAACAGGCGACACCGTTACTGAGCTCTCCTCTAACGATGACTGGACAATCAGAACAATATTCAGACGCGAATGTGGCTGAGTGTTTACATGCGATGACTCAGTAGAGATTAAAGTGAGGTTAGTGCGCAGTGGTCGATACGATTGCTTTACGAAAACGTAACCAGAACTGACACCCCGATTACGACAAAGATGGGATACTACTTGGCAAGCATAACAGAGTTGGTGGACAGACTGTGTATTAGTGCCTTGATTTCAAAAGTGATGGACCGGCTGATTAACGTATATAGGAATGCGGAAGTTGTAATCAGTTATGAGTTATGTTTAAACCGGACCGGTAAGAAGGTTTTCCTTTGTTAGTCCTAAACTATCATGACGTCTTCTTGCCAGATACAGAGCCTTGAAAATGGTATCACTGGAAGACTGCCCTTTATTCCAGATGACGGTCGTTCGTTAAACTAACTGGATTGGAATGCCCGCAATACATCTTGTAAAGAATGACAAAGTCAAACTGACTACACCATGCAAACAAATAGCCGAGAGTCGAATATGGGCAAGGCATACACGGGAACCTGACACGGTGCGACGGCTCATGTATCCAGATCAACCGCTGAGTTAAAGTGGAGCGTGAGATGATCAGTGAGACAGAGTGATTCATATCAGGCAGAAGAATATACAAAAATCTGAAAAACTGTAGCCTCCTGGCCTTCCATGCTTGAAGTTCAAAAGGCGTTAGTTTCTTAAAACGGGACTACCATTACTACTTCCAGTCTGCCGAAATGATGCGCGCCCCACATCGTTCCTACGATAGTCGGATAGACATCTAGCAGCACGGCATCGATAATCCTACAAACATAAACATACGAACCAAGTACCGGTTATAGAATGAAAGCATTTGCTCATTTTCTTTGGTTTTCGGAGCGACCCGCGAATCGTTCACTGCAGCAATCACCACGTCCAGCAGACGCTCGATGTAACAATCGGACAAGGGGTCAGAAAGAAGTTTTTCTAAGGCGACCAACCGCTCCTTCAAATCGTCACAGACAGTGTTATTCTCGGACATGGCTAACGCTTCCGCTGGAAGGAGAAAAACAGGATACACTACAAAACATAAAACAAATCGAGAATGCAAAAGGACTAGTCAACGCTATCCCCACGATCAAGTTTACAACGATGTGTAAACAAACACAAATATTAGACAAACAACATACCAGTTTGGGGGTAAAAGAATGAAAGAATGAGAACTAGTTAATAAAAACCCTCACGTCTAAACTCAGGCACACAAAGTCAAAACACAAACTGAACGCCAATTATACGATCACAACCTTCGTATTCAAATACCTTTAGCATTTCTCAATTTCGTGACCTTGTTGTTGAGCCGTATTGTCTCAGTCCCTTGACAGCATTTTCGAGATAAGAGTGGATACTGGGAGTAATTTATCAAGTGTTAAAATCTGTCAACCGTTAGGTTATAATGAACCGGTCAAACAATTCACAATAGGAGCCAACCACTGGATGCACACCATCTATCCACTTCGTTTCACCAATATTTTCTGAGAGGTATCTGCTGAGGAATCGAACTAGCCACCAGTTCTAATTAGTTTCAGCCTTTTCCCATTGTTCTCTCTATTGATCTGTTCTGTAAGGAATTTTGTGAACCATGCTACATGCCTCATACATGTAACCAACATTAAAATCCGTCCCAGGAACGCACAATTCTGTTGCACAAACCTATTAACCTTAGCTTATTGCATAGTCGACCAACTCTGCCTAAATTAAAAACCTGTTGTTGCTGTTTGCCATTCTAAGTGCCGATCGCCCACGTAATCTGCCACTTATATATCACTCCTTATTTACTCCTACCTTCATACGTTCAATTCATTGTTCATCAAATGTGGATTAATTCGATATTGGCACACGAGAAAGAAAATCTGTCCATTTCGGAGTAAATTGACAGTGACTACCATTTTAGTGATCAATTGTGCATATGGGGAGAGAGCTCGGTATGAGAGTTTGACCAGTCGCATTCCAGTATTATGGTGTCTGGCAGAAAGACACACTGAATGAACTGTTCACTCGGACGTTTACAAATCATGGTCCGCCTTCGCTGAAATGAAAATACCGATTCTCAACCGAGGTTTGACATTAATTAGAGCTAATTCGATTACACCTGAAATGCGTGCCCGTCTCCATTAAGCCTGGGATGTGTTGAGGCCGCTCGCTAATTTGACTCAGCTAGAAGGCCTGTTTTTGGTCAGAACCTGCGTTGGGGACTCCGGATTTTGTATCCGGGTTCACATTACGTGGACGATCAGGTATTACTCTGTTTGTTTCAGCCCTGCCTTCAGCTGTCAAGGCATCCGTCAAACTGCTACTCTCAGATGACAATCGCTCTAGCGTTCGAGATAGAGCTTGCCCGACCTATCCGGTCATTCGAACGACGACGAAGGCCAAAGCCTATGCCAGTTTGAGTGGGTCGCCGCTGATGTACCCAGTGACAGAAGACCGGTTTGTCGGATGTGCTGTCCGTGTGCGTTCTACGTCGTTCTCAGTGCTCATCGCCTATTTGTCAACCGCAACCCCATCAACCTGTAACCCGGTCCAAGCGCACTAGCTCCCAGCAGATTTGTGTACTCTCACTCCGTAACAGCCAACCAATCGCTGTGTCTGTCAGCTTACCCATGCGATCCCGTTCGCTGTTGAAACTGAGAGAGCCGTCTTGGGACATTTTAAAATGATCGCGAAAATGATATTGAGACATCTTAAATTGGAAAAGGTATGGTTCGGTGTCTGTGGCGTTCGTGTATGTTTGTATTAGCCGTACACATTCTCGTCCAGATAGGAGTTTTCATTCCGGTCCCTATGATTATGGAGCGAGCGTGTTAACCGCTATTTCACTTAAACCATTGAAGCTTTAGCCGAGTCATTAGCTCCAAACGTTCAACCACTATTTTGTGTGTACCGTCCTACCACTGGCCATCACCAGGAGGTGGGAAAACAATATGGCACTTGTTCGCTCCAAACGTTAAACTCATGATCTACATTTACCACGTAGATTGAGACGGCTAACTTCATTTAGTAAAAAATAACTCGCCCAATGGTAATCAGTAAGTAACGCACTGTTCAGCTGACTAAAAATAACAAACACTTTGTAAACGAGAGTGAGGTTACGGCTGATAGATAGATCTTTCGTGTCTATCACTACTAGGCTTCAATAATTACACTTCCTTCATAGATAAGTCAGTCACATAACAACAACAATCACTCAAATGAACCAGATTAGTAGTCGTCTCCTTCACCGTTTCCAGCCACAGATTAAGTCTCGATCCTGGTAAACAAACGCGATTTACATTGGTCAACCTACTGGTAGTGACAATCACATCTCTACACCATACCATCACCTGTTCATCTTGAATCATACGCCTCAGCTACAGCATCCACAAAAGAGCTGGACGAATGGCTGACAGTCTTTGTGTACGGCTCTAACATCTCTGTCTGTACACTACTGGCTATCAAACGAAGTGAACAGCCTGACTCACTCAGCCAAATATCTGTCCCTATACCTTATAAGTGCATATTTGGTGATATCTCCGAACAGCATGAATGAACGTAAACATTAATAGTCAAATGTTTGAAGACGGCTTACGTCCTACAACCTGAGAGTCCATGTGTCGCAGTTGTAAAGTTACACCACTCGTATGATTCCCTTATAAACATGATTCTCAATCATCGGCGATGTTTTTGTAACTAAGGCTTAGTGAATTTAGTGAAAATAGCTTTGGAGATACAGACCACTAGTTCATTTGGAGAACCTCTGTCATTAACGTTTTGCTAAGCATAGGAACACGTCAACAACCAACTTGACACAAGTATACAAGAATGAACCAGCGTAACCACGGCAGTCTTGTAGTAGTACCCTGTGTTTTGAAATTGTAAAGCTCATTCCGAAATGGTTGGCGGAAAGAGAGATATTGTTCAACGTCATCCGAGCTGTGCGAAAACTGTCGAACAGAAACGCCTTAATGTCAGCAGAGTCAAGATCAGTCAGTCTCCTATTAAACGGGAGGATTACACAGGCGTTTTGAGTGCTGTATATAGACCTCCATTAGTTCATCTGTGACAAAAGTGAGCACAAATGGATGTAGTGGACAACCTAAAGTTAAACCATTTTTGGTACTGAATCTGTGAAACAGTCCACAACAAATCCTGACCTGAGCGAAACTATTGAAACACAGCACAGTTAATACGTTCGTATAGT
>LOND01001132.1:38032-55980 GCA_014220965.1 Paragonimus kellicotti
CTCAGAAGTCGTTTCTAGGTTGGGTGGCTAGCGCGCGGCCGGCCAGCCAGACAGCAGCTGTTGCCCAGGATTAAAATTCATAGGAAGAAGGCCTCCCAAATTACTCACTCTTCAAGGGGGTCTGATGTAGTGAGATCACCTTCGACGTCCCCAAAATCCCAAACTCCCTGCGACGTGAGAGTTGCCTTACCAGTACCACCGTGCCTGTTCATATGATCTTTGAATGTAAATTTACCACAAAACACTAACAGGAAAGTTAGTGTGTTGGCGTAGGTATCGCAGTCTTAGTCGTGGCTGTATAATGAATCCGCGCCATCTGTACTACTATAGGCTACATTCACTAGGATAACAATGTTTTAGCTGTCACCGTTGGAACGCCGCCCAACCAGTCTGACGCTTGTTTGAATTCTGAAGGTCGACTGGAAGTTTCCGTCGACATTCGTCCTCTCTGGCGGTTGCCGTGCGGTTGTGCTGAGGTTCTCTCACGTCCAACTCCCTAGCGCCTTTAACTGTTGCGTTGAAGTCTGCTTGTGAACGGTGAGTAAATCAATAAATAAAGTTTGTTTGCAGATTCACCGTCTTCTCACTACGACTTCCGTTCCGCGTTAACATAAGGCTGGGAAACCTTGGGCGTACGAACCTAGGAACTAGCATCGCGATATTGGTGAGCCCGTTCCATAAATTATTTTTGCTGCTTTCTATTATTTATTGCATACTTTATACACGCTAGTTTCAACTTTTTCCTCCATCGTATTCGCATATTTATATACATTTTCATAAGGCAGTGAAATTTCGTGCTCTAGTTCCACTAGTTTCTTAGCATTTATATTTGTTCAAAATCCTGTGTATATTTAAATGATGCAGTCAGATATCTCAGTCCCCAAGTCGGAGCTCGCCGAGGTAGATGCGAAAGAAAACGCCTTGAGTTTTCGGGTCCCTGATTATGTTCCGGATGACCCAGAGTACTGGCTAGCGCAGCTTGAGCTGCAGTTCCAGTTAGCGCGCATTACTAGCCAGACTGCCAAGTTCACATACTTGGCTGCTGCGATGCCGATGTCGCTGGCACCCTTTGTCAGGGATTTAGTGATTAGGCCACCCGAGAGCAACCCTTACGACGCACTGAAGAACGCATTCCTAGAGCGTGTCGTCGTATCAGAAGAAAAACGGCTTAAACAGGTCCTTAGCGATCTGCAGCTAGGGGACCTTACTCCATCTCAGTTGCTTCGGCAGTTGGGGCAGGTGTGTAGCGACTATAATAAATGATATTTTTGATAGTCGCATTCACCTGTACACTTTTGATGATTTTTTTTTTACCTACTTTTGTTTTAGTCAAGCCATCCCTTTTGTAATATCCGTCCCGGGGCTAAAAACACAACTCGCTTGGTTTTTGATAGTGTAGTGGACAAGTGGGTATGCGCTAGACCCTCGTCCACTAACAATTCAAAACGCCTTTCCTGAAAGAGCAATCGAAACGTAATCCCAACAGGCATCGAACTAGAGAACGCAGTGAGGTTTAGAAACAAACCGTATATTTCCAGCAATGTTTGGAAATATGATAAGTAGTTAGCTCTAGCCTAGTCTGGGACCAACGGCAGCAACCAAGAGAAGAAAGAAAAGAATCGCGAGGTGGGCTACCGCCCACTCGGCGGCACTCGAAAGCGCGCCAAGCGAAAAGTGCGTGGAACCTTCGAGTGCGTTAAACAACGCTCGAAAAGGTTCGGGCTAAACGACCTTGAAGAATGGAATAGATGAGTCGTTAGGAAAAGGACAAACGTTCACTGCGTGCAATTAGTTGCACGACTGAAGAAAGTGGCACTGAGTTCATATCAGGCCTCCTATAGCAGGCGTACACAGAATCATGCGTACAGAACAAACAAGCGGGAAAACATGGTTGCAGCCGGATCCTTAGAGAAGCCACACGATCGCTGGTCACTACAATAGTGAGTACAGACGAGGTGTTATTCTTTTGGACTAGTTCGTAACAGTTGGTGAGCCCGTAATTTTCGAACGTTCCGCTACAGTCGTTTCTTGTGTCTTGGTGAGTTCGTTCCTTTGCATACTTGTTATTTTTCTTGACGTACGCGTAATCAGTTGTTTTTCTCTGTTCGTGTATACGTCCAAGATATTCATTTATATATTTTCTCAATTCGGTTTAATTAGCTCTTCATAGCTCAACCGTGTGAATCACTACCCAATGTCTGAAACGTTACCTAAGCACGTTGACAGCCCCTTAATCGGTACTAATGCGCTAGTGGTCCCTCCGTTTTTGGAAATGGACCCTCTTCTGTGGTTTGTTTACTTAGAAGCAGAATTTTACAACAACGGGATTTTGTCTGATCAAACAAGATTCTGTCAGTTGTTAGCCAGGCTTCCGAGTGAAGTCACAATACAGCTTCGCGATGTTATAGTAAGCCAACCGATGGAACATAGTACGAGGCCTCAAGAAAGGCAGTTGTCAATCGGGTGGTGCCCTCTGGAAAGACTCGAGTGCAACAGTTTTTTCACGACCTTTAGCCAGGTGACGATCGCCCTACAACATTGCCAGCAAAAATGCAACAACGCTTCGGCAGCTCACACATAGACGAATCCCTCATCAGGGAGCTCTGGCTTAGCAAATTACCAGAAGAAACGCAAGCAATAGTTTCCGTTGCTCGTTCACAGACTCTTGCCGAAACAGCGAAAATCGCTGATCAAGTAGTGGAGCGTTTTCAACCGCTACTGAGTTGCTTGAGTGTACCACACCCTAGTTCACGTCCCACAATAGGCACCCGCGGTTTCTGACAGTGTGGTTAACGCAAAACGTGGTCCAACAGGCATTGAGGCTCTAAAAGCAGAAATCACAGCTTTGCGACATGATTTGAACAAAATTTCTTCAAGTCGTTCCTCAGTTGCCGACCTGGCTTATCGCCCAGGCGACACACACCGCGGTCAAAAACTGACTGTTGTTGGTACCACGAACGTTTTGTAACCGAGCCAAGCGGTGTACCAAACCCTGCACCTATGCATCACTAAGGCGACGCAAACTCAACAGCCGAACTTTACCGGCAAACAATGCCGTCGGCGCTGACTCTCCCTGTCGCCTCATCTTCGTGAAGGATGTAGAAACGGGACACACGTTCCTGGTTGATACCGGGGCGCAGGTTAGCGTGTTTCCGTCCACAAAAGACGAGGTGCCGAATCCATGCAGCCCACAGCTCCGTGCTGCAAATGGAACTCCTATAACCGCATATGGGCAGCGTTCTTTAACTCTTAATCTAGGCCTCCGGCGGACATTCAGATGGGTGTTTACGATCGCGGCGGTACCTTTCGCCATAATCGGCATCGATTTTCTTCGGCATTTCGACCTGCTGGTCGATACGAGACGCCGTCTGGTAATCGATTCCAGCACCAAACTAAGCATACCTGGCACGCACGCAACGGTTGCGGCCATAACACCCATATATGCCCATCCCGCCGCCCCTAGGCAATTTGTGGATCTCTTCACTGAGTTCCCACAGCTCGTTCGCTCATCGAACGATATTCCAACAGTGACCTCTAGTGTCACACATCACATCCGCACTGAGGGACCCCCGTCTCCGCACGGCCTCGCCGGTTGGCTCCCGACAAACTTAAACTCGCCAGGGCAGAGTTCGAGCACATGCTTGAACTCGGGATAATACGCCCTTCCGAGAGTCCATGGGCCTCACCGCTGCATATGGTCCCTAAAAAGTCAGGTGATTGGCGCCCATGCGGTGATTACCGCGGGCTCAATAAAGCAACCGTCCCTGACAAGTACCCAATCCCACACATGCTTGCTCACGATGGAAAACCATATTTAGCAAGATAGATTTAGTACGTGCTTATCACCAGATCCCGGTAGCCAAAGAAGATATACCCAAAACCGCAGTTATCACCCCTTTTGGCCTTTTCGAGTTTCTTCGAATGCCATTTGGTTTGAGCAACGCAGCTCAAACTTTTCAACGCTTCATTCATGAAGTGACTCGCGGTTTGGACTTTGTTTACCCCTATCTAGATGATATTTTAGTTGCTAGCTCTTCAAAAGAGGAACACCTTACGCATCTTCGCACCTTACTCGAACGTTTGACCCAACATGGCGTCACAGTTAATTCCACCAAGTGCGAACTAGGTAAGGCCACAATAGAGTTTCTGGGTCACAAGATCTCAGAAAATGGAATCGCTGCACTCACGGATAAGGTGAAAGCCATCCGTGAATATCCCGAGCCAAATTCCTTCAAGCAACTTCGTCGTTTTAGTGGTCTGGTCAACTACTACCGACGTTTCATACCTCACTGTGCGCATATAATGCAGCCAATGACCGATCTCCTCCGTGGAGGTGAACGCAAATTCCAGTTCACCGAGGCTGCGCGCACTGCGTTCGTTGAGCTCAAGGATGCGGTCGCCGACTTAGCTCTCCTTGCTCATCCTGATCCGAACGCACATTGTCAATCGTAACCGACGCTTCTGACACAGCTGTCGGTGCTGTATTACAGCAATTCGTTAATAAGCAATGGCAACCTCTTTGATGTTAGTGGTTTGTAGTAAATTTACATTCACAAGATAATGTGAACAGGCACGGTGGTACTGGTAAGGCAACTCTCACGTCGCAGGGAGTTTAGGATTTTGGGGACGTCGAAGGTGATCTCACTACAGTACCGCGATAGAAACAAAATATCTGTATACTTCAGACTAAAACTTAATACAATAGGGTTCAAGGAATACCAGCAAACAGCAATCATTCCGGTATATGTTTAAAACATTTTCAAATTCAGCATTCTGCACACGACAGATGAATTAAACACAGAGAAATCTGGAAAACAAAAGCCACAAAAAAAACGAGAGAGAAAACAAGAGGGCGTGAAAAAAGAACATTGAGAAAAAAATGAGTAACATTACAATTTCATTAAAATTCATTTTCTGAGATGAAAGAGCTTAACATGTGAAGTCATAACACGATCAACAAGACTTGTAACAGACAGGGCTTCACTACGTCAAAAATCTCGGGTGCATGTTTACCTGATAGATGTTGTACACGCAGTGATGGCAGTAGTTTCAGGAAATGTCAAGCTCCATTTTGATACAATTCCTTCTGGTCGCCCAAATCTAATAGATCAGCCTGCTTAACACAAAAAATATCGCACAAAATTAGCGGTAATTGCAAGTGGTGGGTTAACTTCAACCATGAATCAACGATACACCCTACCGGTTCATGTTTTCTCCAGGCTTTTCTTTGTGTCCTCCAGTTCTGGATTGCTATTTTACTCAAATGACCTCCGCAAATATATTGATTCTTATTATTTCGCGACTGGCTTCTGAGTACCGGCGTTTGGACCTTCGACCGTCCGTCTTTGGCTCCTTGAAACCACCTCATGATGAAATGTTTCACGTTTCCCTCACTTCTTGGGGATAGCTTCGATCAGATAAAACATGCATGTATCGTGGGCGGAGGTGCGCCTTGTGAAACGTCGCTGTGGGAAGACGACACAATGCGTTTGCGTCTAACTGTGTGTAGAAATAAAGAGGATACACACTTGTTTCTGTTTTTGTACGTTGGAAACGCAGCTTGGGTGGCACCCTTAGAACCCCAATTCACGTTCTGCCCTCCGTTCATACTCTCTTGCTTCTTGATAATTTTCTTCAGCAGTAAAGAAAGGCTTTAAGGAAACTTACCAGTGTTCTTCATAATACGAAATTCACGTGACTGAAATTTGCCCATCGGTGGCAGTGTGTGGGATAATAAATTCTCATTGACCTTGACTGCTTCATTGTTGGCCACACATTCATCGCGTCTTCCAACAGCCACGTATGGCTAATAACTATGACCTCTTTCGTCTTCAAAAACTCAACATCTGCAACTGCAACACCGCATGAGCTTCTAACACTAGCGACGTGACATAATTTATCATTCATTACGATTAGAACGAGTGACAAAGTTTACTGTACAGTGTGCAAGAGGGGAATGACGACGAACTCGTCATCATCAGGGATGAGGACGCATTTACACATAATAGAGGACAGGGACTTCAACTTAATGGTAGTGGATATGGCTGAGGCCCGATAAATACACAGGTCAGATGAGGGGAAAGCATGGGAGCAGAAAATCACGCACACGTACGAAGGGTTTACAAAATATCACATCGTTCTGCTTTTTGTGAATGCAGTAGGGTTTTTTGTTTATCAAAACACAATTGTTGGGGGACATGCAAGAAATGTAGCAACTGGAGCGCACGCTGAATATGTGACGCTTCAACTTTAATTTGATTACACAGATTGGTGTCATCCATTGGTGCGCCACTGCATTGTACGTGGGTAAGTATGGATTATTCAAATACTCGACTGTACGCTTGAGTATCCAGCTGTTTCGTTCTTTTGACCAAACGTAAAATTCTATTTATGAAACTTTCGAAATAAAATGCTAAATAATTGTACAGCGATCCAAAAAGCTGCACATTTTGTGGAACCTAGAAATGAATCAACAAAGTTACATAACAATCTTCAATAACTGTTTACGATAAATTCCACCACACTAAGTCCGCTGTATGTTGAAAGAACGTTCCTCTTGAATAACAGAGAAATTCCAGCGAATTCAGTTCCTCCAGCGTACTAAAATGGACTGTTGCCACAGTTAACTCCCGGTAACAACGACCACGTGCAAGCAGAAGCCAAGGCGCGCGAGGACAAAGTGTGTATTGATTCAAACAATAGACAAGTAGTTTATATGTACAATGAACGTAACAGGTATGAAGAATAGTGTGTAACAAGAGAGCAAAAGGTAACAGACTCTACATAACACCCTCTCTAGAGCGTTAAGGAAGAGAAAATGCTCGATAGTTACGGAAACGGACAGTGAGACAATAACGCTAATCTTTACAGATTGTCGGCATCTAACAGTTCATTCGAAACGGGTGTGTGATGTGCATGACATGGGTTAGGAAGCAGCAACAAGGGTATGGTCACTGGTGTCAAACATGGGTTGGGTAGATTGAGAAAGGTTTTGTGAGTCGGTAGACGGATCTAGAGTACGCTGGCTAGGAAGCATCTGCAGGTGTAATGTCTGACGGACGAGACGAGGATGTTGAATCGCGAGTTCCATTTGTGTCGAAGACAAAATATTTGTCTTGCAGTCACGAATTCTGGAGAGACCATCGTACAGCAGTTGCAGAGATGTCTTAGGCATGCAAACGCAAGTAAAAACAAAAGGGCACAGTACGCAGATCACGGTGGATTTGTTCTTGGCGCAACGTTTTCCGTGGAGGTGAAGGTTGAACATGCCACATGTGATTCTTTAGACGCGTGACGTAAGTCGCGTCAGGACTCAGAGGTACCAGACGATTAGAGAGAAATTCTCCAGGAATACGTAATGTACAACCATAAACGAGCTCTGCGAGGTGCATCCAACGTCTTCCTTTACAGTGGTTCGCAAGCCAAGAAGAATAATGGGTAAGCGATCAGACCATTTGCCACCTGCCGATGTTGCCATCAAGGATGCTTTTAGTTGACGGTGGAACCTTTCGACCAAACCGTTCGACGAAGGATGGTACGCAGTGGTCGTTATGTGTTCGCATCCAAGAATACGATTCAAATCACGGAAAAGGGTTGAAATAAACTGAAACCCACGGTCAACGGTGATTGTGATTGGAACGCCAAAATTCAAAATCCATGACTCGAAAAAAGCTGTGTGAAATGTTTTCCGTTGACGTGTTGTTCGAGGGAACGGCAATGGGCCACCTCTTGGAATCGGTCCACACAGGTTGAAAGATGAGTATAACTGTTGGAAGGATGGAAGGGGACCAACGATATCAAGATGGACGTATTTGGGGTGTCCTTCGGATAGAGTGATGGTAGTTATGTATGACGAAGAACTTTACTACGTTGAAATTCCGATCACCGTTTGACCAAGTTGCGAACATCCTTACGAATGTCTGGCCGAATATAATGCTCGGTGATTAACTTCGTTGAGGCATGTATGCTTGGATGTGATAGGGAATGGAGGCGGCTAAAAACATCAAATCGGTGTGTGGAAGGGACGAACGGTCGAGCTTTATCGGTAAACACGTCACCCACAATTATTCTGACTGGATTAAGGGAATATCACGTAGCTTCAGAGAGGGGTTGGCCCGAAGTTGGCGGAGTCCCGGGTCGTTAATCTGGGATTTCGCGAGGGAGAGAGAGTCGATGACATTTGTGGATATTTGACTGACAACCGGGCGAGACAAGGCGTCGGCGACGAAATTGCTAGAGCCGTCTACAAAACGGGCGCGATACTGAAACGCGATACAGCACCTTTGGCCGTGAACTCTTAGCTGTGTATAGGCTGTGCGCCATTTTCGTCACGCACTCGAGGGCCGTGATTTCATTATTTTCACGGACCACAAACCTCTCGTGTATGCTTTGCGGAATTACTCCGATAGACATTCACCTCGAGAAACCCGACATAGCCCAGTTTTCTACGGACATCCGCCATGTCTCCGGAGCTGCAAACGTCGCCGCGGACACTTTATCACGAATGCACAGCGTATCTACAGCCACCGACCTGATCTCACATCGCAACATAGCTGCACAGCAACAGTCCGATTGCACGTTTATGGATGATCTGAAAACGCACGAATCTACGCATCGTCACAGTGCCATTGACATTTTCGGATGGTACCATAATATGTGACAATACGCTCGGATACCCTGGAAGGAAGGAGGTATTTGAGACCGCTCTGACTTTCTCACTTGGAGCTGATGTAGTCAAAAAGCCGTCCCCACAAAAGGAACCTGCTCCCCGGGGTGCCCTGTTCCTCAAGTTCGAGACAGTTTCCACAATTTGAGAAGTGGGCAATGTCACTGCCTTACGAACAACCGCCCCACCATAAAAGGGCGAACGCTAGGTACTCATTCAGGGAGCTTAACTCTGACTTCATGTCAGATAAGGTTTCTGTGTTTCAACCAGAGCTATTTTCACAGTGGCCATGTGCAGTGCATTGGCATTCTGAGATGTCTTGCACTTGAACGCCTCTTGTTTCTGTTCACTGGGGACAAGCAGCGAGACAGGTATGGGAACAGACAAGATACGATTTTCTCCGAAGACTAAGCTATTCATGTATTCAACGATGGATACAGGGATGCGAGGGGGTTCCAATGTTTTTTCCTTATTCGATGTCCAGCGGGCGTCTGATGATCTAGAAGACAATCATCAGAACCAGGGTGTAGCACCGCTCTTGAGGGATTACAGTAAATACCAAGAACAGAGTAAGATTACTCGCATAAAGATGTTTTAAACAAGTGAGAATCAAGTAATGATTTGAGGCGATCTCTAAAAGCTCCGCTGGGGACTCCAGAAGTAAGGATGTTCCAAAGGTTAATAACCCTGTAAGAAAAGAACTGCTGCCTAAGGAAGGTCCGAGGACGAAGCTTGAAAAGCTTCCTGTTATGTCCTCGTCCGGCCGTCATCATCGCTATCATAAAGAACTGTTCAACGAGACCTACTCTAAAGAAGTGTGTGAGAATTAAATCACCGCGGAGTCGTCGAAATTCAAGTGGATATAGATCAAGAATTTCAAGTCGAGACTCGTACGCGACATTTCTCAAGCCCGTGACTAGTTTGGTAGCCGCGCGCTGGACACGCTCAACAGCTAATATGTCTTTCTTCAGGCCGGTATACACGACCTGATTGGCATACTCAAGCAGCGGTCTTATATAAACCCCGTAAGGCGTTTGAAACGCTTCCTTGTCTATGCGGGGAGCAGTTCATACGGATGAATGGTCTTTTCGAGGAAATGAGCAGGATGTACAGGTCCTCCTTAGGGTCAGTACACTTAAAATGATAACAGTGTAGAAATGTCTGACACTGCAAACCGTTTTAAACAGTTGTTCAGCAGCCAAATCCACTATAAACAATTGCCACCTCCAACCCACCAATATTGCTGGATCTCGTGCGTGTCGTTGTGCTTTATACTACGTGAAAAAGCGGTCAATGTTAACGTTATCAAACGCGATAAATTATGGGGGCGATAGGTGAGGCAAGGAAATAATGAACTGGATCAAATCTCTAGACAGATAATAATCAACAAAACGAATACGTTAAACGATGACCAAAACTATGAATTTTGATACTCATGGTATCAAAAATCAACAAGGACAGGACCACAATGATAGCACGAGCGCTTGATTAAGTGAACTATAACTCATAACGCTACAAACAGGTAAACGAAGAGAACGTAAATGTGCACACTGTTCTTCTTGTGACCACTTGGCGATAAAGATGTCGCCTAAGTCGGGGCAAACGCCATTTAATTCGCTGCAGATACTGTGTATCAAACGTTGACAAAGTTTGAGAAGCATTACGAATACCAAACGGCGTGAGCCAAAAATTAAAAAAAACTCCGAGCGCTGGTATGACTACTGTCTTTGGGCTATCCTCGGAGGTCACAAAGATCTGGTTATTGGAGCGTACCAGATGAGTTATGGTAAACATCTGCTCACCGGATAGGTTTGTCGTCAATTCCTAAATGTGAGGAATCGGATACCTGTCGAGAATGGTCGCACTGTTTATTGCCACACAAATATGCAATGACAACTCTCATGGACAACTGGACAGACGAATAATACCCATGATGCTACAACTCAGCTTGGAGAATGTTTAACCTAGTGGACTTTAAACGACGTAGACGACTGCTCATTGGCGACCCACGTGTGACATGTGTGGCGACACTATTTGTTTACTGTTGTCTATGTCTGAGCTCCGCTAGTGTTTTCGCGAACTTTCGTACGTGCTTAAATGTTTATTTGAACGAATAGGCATACCAACAAGTACTCCGCGCGTCTGAACGTTCGACTCACTCCATGCGTTTGCATATCGTTCAGCTGTATTATCGTTTCGTCTCATTACTCGTTCACAAGTCGACTTCGCGTACCGACAATATACTCCTTGTTTATTCAGTGCGTTATTCTCAACCTGACATATTCGGTTCGCTTGATCCTAGACATGCGACTTCGGCTGTCGTGGCCGCCAGTATTTTGGCGGGTCGAATCAGTCGCAAAAACCCAAACAGATCCTTCCCATTACGTACAAAAACTATGGTGTTGGATGGCATTAAAATGATCACAGCCGTGTGTAACGGTTTGTCCCGAACATCGGGTTTCGTCTAAGTATCTACTAGGCGCAATCAACGCGCGTGACATGACACTAACCACTGCTGTTGTGTCGACTGCAAGGATTATTCCAAAGGTCAAATCTTTCGAGAGAGAAAACAAGCGATTAAATTATAACTGGCCTGTGGCTGTCGTCGCTAAAACATGCCGGCCTGCTAGTTTAAACGTTTGTTACCACGACGGCTACATGGTGATCGGCATCGTTTAGCGTGATCACCACAAGACTCGTGGTACCAACAAAAGCCGTTAATTTCTGGTGTAGATGGCAACTGGTCACGCATCACAGCAAGTTTCGGTGATTACTTAACTCACTGAAAATTGACACAAAGGTCTACCACATCACTTCACAACCGCGCTATTTCAGTGTTTGATTCGTATGGGTTGCGCTCATGGTGTTTGTCAAGCGTCTTGTATAGAACTGATATTTCGGCTACTTTCGTAGACAGCAAACAACCCACAAGACTGCAGTAGGTAACTACTTGCCCAATTGAAAGTAAAAGCGCGACGCCTCGAAAATGTACTACATTTGCTGAGATTGCTAGCCCACCTAACGGACATGACAGGAACAAGGATAATGGTCTCCGCGTGCACTTGGGTAGTCGCTGTACCCACCGCTCTTACAATGAAGACACTAACAAGAGGGCTCTGCCAGCTGTCTGCCGTATACTTCGAAGATGAACTGAGGGTTTCTCATGGTCAAGCTGTAACATGTAGAACCGCTTTTCAAAACTCGTTTTCCTGGACGGAGGCATTTTTTTAAAATAGCCAGTTTAGCAGACTTGTACAGATCCGTTGATTAGCCTATAAGCTAACGAAGAGTGGAATGTCGCGGTGAAGGTGTGATATAAGCTGGATAATATTATTAAAACGTTGGTCATACGCTGGTTGCTAAACTCTGCTTCTAACACAACGAACCATACTCGTGGATACAGACCCCAAAAAGCTGTCGTATTCCCATAGACTTTCTAGTCGGCCCCCTTCGAAAAGCACTAGAGCTCGTCAGTAGTGCACATCCTTGCCACTGCCGGGACTAGAACTCCGGCCATGCTTTCATGAGGCAACCGTGTTGACCACTGCGCCATTGACCTCACATTAGGCACGACCGAATTATCATATGTGAACGCTCAACCACATTCGCTTGTGAGTAATGCCCTGTGGGTGGTGTTCCATTTATATGATGACCAAAATCTCCTATTCTACTCATCAACAACCCCCAAAAGCATAGACCGCCAACGTGATCAGAGATGTAGACGACGAATTCCCAATTAACCTTCATGCTATCCATAAAGATTTAACCAAAATTAATGAGATATAGTGCAAAAGATGTATGTATACACGATATGTATCACTGGACTTGAACAGTGTACGCGCTTACCAGTTTGCAGGAGAACCCAGATGGCCGATTGAAGATAACACACAGAGTAAATAGATTATTGATGCTTGTAATCGATCTGCCAGCCAAAAATAATGCAAAATGGAAATACAACCGAACGGATGTTTAGACGCGTTCAAAGTTTTACAACAAAATGAGTACGGATGACAATCAATACTGAATTAGTCAACAATAAATAACCAGGGTCATCACAGTCGCGACATTCTAAGACCAAAGAACATGTAGAATAAGATCGAGAAACGGTAGAAACGGGTGATTTTTAAAACGGTCACTTAATAAGCGTATTACATTAAACATACTTAAGTGCGCAAATAGCAAACCAACGTTCACTCTATTGAATACCCGGATGAAACGGACAGCCTTTTATACTGCCGTGTGTAATAAACCCAGTTCTAAGTAAACATGTCCTTGTAAGAGAATCGTCTTGCTGCTTAACACCTAATCAACTTGATATGCACAAAGCCATAACAAGTGGTTAGCTCAGATTCCAAAATTAACACCCCGATCGGTTCGCTGGCCAGTGACGTACAGTGACACCCGTCAGCTGACTACTACGTGCCCTTCAAACGGGCCCAAATTCATGATTATGTGAATGTAGCTGGGCGTTGGTATTAGGTGCACAGTGATAAAGTGTAATTCGGACCTAAACACATCTGAATAGTTCGAGCTGGTAGGTAAAGGAAGGTTTGCAGTACAACCGAAGTCTTCTTACGTGCAATGTCCGCATAGACCCACAATAAACAAATTCTACCAATTCTGCTAGCCGTTCAAGATTCGAATAAATCGAAAGCTCCACAACATAGTTACGTGATTCGGTGTATGGCTTAAGTTTGACCGCTTATCGTACTCGTAGACTAGTTTAAAGACATCATTTTATAAACAGAGGCACATCATATCTGCCTTAACGTGTGATTACTACAGTGTAACAAAGTGATTCTTACGGGGGACTTGAAGCTGCGTCCTTCGTGTTGAAGTACTCTTCTGTCTGACTTACGGTATCAATAGATGAACAACTAAGCAATAACGTCCACACCCAAAAGTTACATATCTTCATTATCATTACGGTTTAGAAACTTAGACTTACTTAGTACCAAAGATGAAGTATGTGTTGAATTTGTCGAACATGCTCCGTATTTGCTTCTTTGCCAAGACACCCTGGTTGGCGAAAATACTCAACATGTCTAAAAGCGGATGCTACAGTGTATGAGGAAACGGTCTACAAAAACGATAACTACTCTTCAATGAGATACCCGAATTTAAACTTATTATAAAATGCCAACTTATCAACCTGTCATTTACGGAGTTTTTCACCGGGAGGTTTGGACAAAGCAGAACACAATTTGCAAGCATTTTGGGTTAAACTCTCAAGTTTTACTGATTCTACTTTATTTAGTGTGATGTGGGTGAAAGAGTGGTCAACACGCTGGCCTCAAAAGCACGTGGATCAAACTCGCCCTCGTGGCAAAGATATGCACTGCTTTCAACCTGGTCAACATTCCAGTGCAATTGTGTCGTCTTTCCAACTGGTCCAGCCAAAATTCAGATCGTAATGCAAACACCAGCAATCAAGACGAGTATAGAACAAGTTACAAAATTCTGGAGTTTTCACTACGCAAATTCTAACTTTTTCGCTTGTTACTCATAGTGTCAAAACGGGAGATGAATGTTGCAACTAATGCATGTGTTTACCATACTGTGAAATTACCAGCGTTATAATCGTACTGTAGAAGATAACTGGAGCACTGAATAAGTAATTACACTCGGACCGCATCAAAGGTTGGATGAAATCGACTCAAATAAAAAGGCAGCAGTGGGAAGGCATATGTCAAGTTAATGGTAAGCCAATCGATACAGAAGACAGACCACAGTGAATATTACGACTACGATGCTCATGTTGAATACTGTTCGTTCTCTATTTGGAGAGCATTGTCCAAAAAGAATGTATAACACACGTACACCACACGATATGTCGGTCAGCTTATAACGTATGTTTATTGTATTGTGGTCAGGATAGTACTGACGCTCATCAATATAACAACCAGGAGTCTTGGATACCTCACCTCAACTGAAGTGTTATGGAGCAAGCACCATTAACCGCTTGAATGCGTGCGTGCTGACAAACAGCAGTAGTCCATTTGCAATGGAATCCGCTTTTCATCGGCTGTCTGTTTATCCAAACCTTAGTCCAAAATTGATCGAGTTATTAGCATAGGCAACTAAACAGCGTAAATGAGTTATTAACGTAACGCTTCCATCCACTATTGACACCATTGATATTGGTACCATTTACAATGTAATCGAGTAGTTTAGGTAAGCGTCAGATCAATTGTGGGTGATGTTCAACTTGAAAGTAACCATCAGAAGATGCATAGATTTCGCAAATATTCAAGTTGTTCTATGAGCTTTCATCCTCCACCGATTTGCATGAGCATAGTCGTAATTACAAGTCAAACTTAAAGAATGTCTGCCTGTCATTTTAAAGTAGAAATCGTGAATTTGCCATATTAACTGAGCTATCATTTTGAAGAGAATTACCAGCAACCCATTGAGAACCATGTTTGGTGAGTAATTCTGTATAATCTCTTACACAGTCGATAAATTATTTGATGTTACGATAGAGCATGCTACAGTTACCATGATACAATTCAATTGAGTCTTCTGTCGGTCGATAATTATGGTCAGCACTCAGCACGGGGGGCAATTGGAGAACAAGATCACAATACAAATTGAGACCGCATGGTGTGGGGAATTGAAGATGGACACCAGTAGATTAGTCGCCCCAAAACCGATCATTTATAGGTATCTTGGTACCGCAACTCAGACGTTTGAATAGCTGGTGGTCAGAGGAGTTCGGTGACGTGTATATGGTAGTTGTTTGATTAGATCGCCGTGAAGTTACGGCAGTGGTAAAGTGGAACACTGAGAGCCATCCTTCAGACTGCGTCTTGTCCTCACTTGAAAGAGTCCCGAAGGCATTGTGTCAAAAAGGTACGCAACCTCAGTTCATTCAGAATTACAGCAATGCGTCTCCAATCGATGAATTAGGCAACTGTTGGCCATACAACGTGCTGACCAAGTAATTACATGAACAATAAACGAGCACTGTTCACCTGAACGCAAATCGGTTGTCCACGAGTCGATAGTACAACGTGTTCCTATTTAAGTGCAATCAACATTAACCCATACAAACAGTAACAGCGATAGAGGGAACACATTTTTCAAGATAAATACAATCTATACTGTAAAAGTAACAAGCGGTAGCGTTATTCTTAAGTGCATGAATGAATGAGCCGTTGGTCGTTGGAGGTGCGATCAATCAGAGCTGAACCGTAGTTCTACCACGAGTGTATGACACAGGCGGCCATGAAGCATCTACAAGTGTTTTACATGTGACATCACGTGATATACAATCGTGGGTAAACAGACCAAACGATCTCTACCTAATCGTACATTCAACCATTCCGGCTTTTCACGAATTCGTTCACGATCCTTTCCCCGTTTTATCCGCAATTTTGGACGCATATCTCACCATAGTTGTATGCCATATGGACAGCAATATAACCAACTAGGAACAACATGAATGAAGTTGACGAATTCTTGAATCCTCCCGTTTTGCTTTGTGCTGTGGGCACACGTTTTTTGGTGAACAAACGGACACAGTAGTTTACAGTGTTCGATCGTCACGGATTTGACGAGCACATTTTGTTTGAACTCCAAAGCCACTGCCAGACCTGCTGCACTTTCATGAAGTGAACTGGCAGAAGGAAGCGGACTATTTGATATCTCCATGGCTATCTCGACAAACGTTATCCATATCATCTTTGATGCATATCGGTCGTTCACTGAACTCTCAGTTTTCACTCGTCATTCCTCATCGCCCTCGCTTTTTTTTACCCGATTTCCAATGCGCTAACAGTTCAATACTTATAGTAGATGTTCTTGCAATATTGTAGCGAAAAGGCGTCCAATAAAGCACAATCTTTATTGTCCAACACGCTGGTTGCCATGCTACGCGCGCGCTCGCGTTTATGAATCAGAATTCCAGTCCACAACACCCCGGTTTCCGCTCACACGTCGTGTGCACTTCTGCCCGGTTTACGTGTGTGATCGGCGCCTTCTATCGGGGGGTTTCCGCCTGCCATTCCTCGTCCGTTGGTCCGATCTCGTTGAGCGATGGCTCGTCCGGTCGCTCGTGTTGTCCGCAATCTATCCACTGACCGTATTCTCCGACCACGTGAAGATATTTCGCTTGCCAGAATGTCCGGCATTTGATCCGGCAACAAATCCGGAGTCCAAATCGAAGGACTTACTCAAGGGCACGCCACCTACGCGAGCCGCGTGAGCTACGGGCACAATACATCGATCACATGCTCGCTAAAACCAGTGTCAGATCAGCTGGCTGTGGGGGTTAGAGTGGAGATGTACGTGTATTTCCTGTCCGATCGCTCGGCTCCATCGACGCAGTGTTTTGACCACCACGGCCCACGATTGATACCATCTGGTCACTGTTCCCACACATCTCTGTAACCGTTTTGTCGCTCGGATGGCATTGCGCTACCGGTGAGGGCAAATGAACAAAATAAAAATACGTATTTTTCCCTAACGTTTGTGCATCAAACATTTTTCATTAACGTATGAATGTAAAGCTGCGTTCATTAATGAAACAGACTTACAAATTGCTAAAATACTGATCTAAATCTGGCCATTTTCCCGTAGAGACTGAGGCACGTCATGCTGTTTTCAGGTGCATCGCGCTGTCTGTGGACTCTGGCGTGACGTTATACAGCTATACTATGAAAAAGATTAGCGTCACTTGACATGTCTCAGTTTTGTGGCCTCGTTACTGAGCCGTGTCGTCTCACTTCCTGTCAACGTGTCTTATTTGACCATTTTATCCGTGATGAAGATAACTTGTTGCGTTATCGAGATCCGCGTGAACAGCTCGTTCAAAAATGTTGTCCATATTGAAGGGCTTTGTTCTCTGGAAACCTGTTTCGTCCTGATAAACGACAGATCTAGAGTGCGAAGGCCGTTTAGTTTGGATCGACCCGAAGCATTCGCATCATATGGATTTCCAATAGGTGATTTCGAACCAAGATATGTTAATACATACATATGAGTACTGATCGAACTGGCTGGGGCGGGGTAAGGGGCGTATCACTCTCCTTACAAGTATCGTGTTTGTTCGCAAACTGACTTCTCTAGGACTGTACGGACTTTAGTTGTAGGTGCTTCTGGTAGCGGTTTGGTTTAAAATCAATACTTTCATTTCACCGACGGTGAGTGACTAGTTCGATCTGTGTGTGTGTGTGTGTGTTTGTCTGACTGACCTTGGCCATGTCGAATTATGTTGGATCACACTCTAAGTTCAGTTTGCCGGAGAGCAGCCGCACACAATTTGGTCTGGACGAATTAATCA
>LOND01001132.1:73991-86281 GCA_014220965.1 Paragonimus kellicotti
GAAATACTTTTGTAGACAACAATCGAAGTGTACTAGATACCCTATTTATCTTTCGTACATATGAACAAACTAGCAGATCATTGCTGTTTATCTAAAAATATGCTAACAACTAGCCACAGTTAACAATTTTGAGGCGATCCGATGTTTCGTACCTTATTGTAAAAAATTTTCACTTGCTATAGAAGAATATTTGCATCGTATGAATGAAGTTAGGAAGCATGAATGCAGTGGTTGATAGGTTTCTAAACAATCGGTTCAAGATAACGTGACTCTATCAACCAGCCACCTTAAAACGCCCTGGCCGAGGAAACAGAGGTTACACAGTAATCAACGTGGTTAGATCAATATGCATTAGGTCTGCTGAAGTGATCAGCCGAAACAGATGACCATTTGGAAGGGTGAGAATAGCATTACACATCTGTCCGGCGCAAGTGATTAGCAAAAGTTATACGACAGACAGGTTTGCTACCACTGCGGTTGACAAATGTGTGTTGAGAGTGAATAATGGGAGATTCAACTCAACATCGTTCCGCATAAGAAGACAGATCTTGACTATTATAATCGGCGTTACCGATATCCATCTTATTCCAACGTACTTCTTCAGAAGGTTCACTTATTGTCATATCAATAGGGTGTGTTAGAAAAAGCCTTCTATATCAACCACTAACGTGAACTTGTTTCGAGGTATGAGCTACAGTTATGCATCAATGCCTGAATTTGTAATCAGGATATCGTTGTACGGATTTTGTGTGTGACTCCGATAATGGCAGTTCGAAATGTGACAAAACTGCCAGATATTGATTTGCGATGGGGACGTGCATTTAGAAGGGAACGATACTGAGCTGAGTAAAATAGCACTGGATGGAAAACAAAAGCTCGGTTCGACGTGGTTAGTATTCAGTAAAAAGGAGCACTAAATAGTATTTATAATCCATATTATCATAGGGTTGGTGTTCAATAATATAACGGCCATCGAATGGAGCGCGTGGTTTATTCGGAACTAATGATAGATTACTAAATCGGAGGCGTGAGTATTGCAACACTCGGTGAAATATTCCAACGCGGCGGTAAGGTATATCCAGGAGTTCACAGGGAACGGATTGCAGACAACGCGGGCAACCGGACGAGTCATCGTTCACCGAAATCGGACGAGGAATTTGAAGCAAAGTACCCACGACAGAAGACGTCAGCCGCACATATAAACCAAGCCGAAATGCACGCAACGTGCAAGTGGAAACCGCCGCTGTGTCGTGGACTGGAATCCGGCCCATGCACACGAGCGCGCGCGTGGCATCGAAACGAGCGAGTTGGACAGTAAAGATCACGCTTTACCGAAGGACTTTTTGCTACAATACACAGATACAACGCACGACACTGCAGTGATAACCTGCATCAATATCCTGACGCAAATTTTTGTGTACAGTGGTTTGGATGACAGAGACGTTCGTCAAGTCAACATAGGGAGAGTCAAACATTTGAACGAAAAATGGTATTGTTTGTATTGTATAACAGACATTTTCGTTTGTGAGTACTGTACTACTAGCAAGCGACATTCAGGAACCTAAGGGGCAGGCCTCAACGCCAGCAAGACGACGCGGCATCAACTAGATAGCTTGACATCAATGAATGTGTAATCGTGGCGGTGGAAGCTCAGAGGCGATATATGTAAGTATCTCTATCCTAATGATCGAATAGATGTGCAAGCGTGCATTTACGATGTCTACTTGACATAATCCTGATGCAGAACGGCGAAGCGTATTTTGCGGTCACAACTGGTGCCGTGACGAACGTGAGGATGAAGATACCCTGGCCGCAGCCGTTCGAAGATGGAGACGTCCGGACGTTCCTGGAGGACTTCGAGGACGTGGCCGAAGTGGTCGGAGTCAAGACCGACCGTGGGAAGCTGGCTGCCCTGCGGACGCTGGTGAAGGGCAGGGCGAAGGCGGTGCTGGACGCAGCGCGAAGAGGCCCTGCGAAGATGGAGTGGGCCGCTGCGAAGGAGGCGCTGGTGGCTGCGTTTGACAGCCCGGCCGACCGCCAGGAGGCCATGCGGCGGTTCAAGGCGGCCAGGCTTGGACAAGGAGCGGATCCATCCGTGTTCGCTGCCACTTTGCAAGGTTTGCTGGACAGGCCCTGCCGGGATTGGATCAAGAACCACGACGATAGTTGTCAACAGAGCAGTTTACTGAAGGTCTCCCGACGGCGGTTCGCAACCATGTCGCCCGGCGGATGGACCTCAGTGGATGCGAACGGCAATACGGACAAAACACTGGAAGAAATGCAGAAGACGATGGAGCAACTCGCAGTGGATGTAGCTACTTTGAGAACAGCACGGAAGAACGATCGACTAGGAGGCTTGCAAAAAACGCTAGCCTGATGTATTTTATATTTTGAAATACATGGCCACTGAAATAAGCAATTATAGGAAATACTTTTGTAGACAACAATCGAAGTGTACTAGATACCCTATTATCTTTCGTACATATGAACAAACTAGCAGATCATTGCTGTTTATCTAAAAATATGCTAACAACTAGCCACAGTTAACAATTTTGAGGCGATCCGATGTTTCGTACCTTATTGTAAAAAATTTTCACTTGCTATAGAAGAATATTTGCATCGTATGAATGAAGTTAGGAAGCATGAATGCAGTGGTTGATAGGTTTCTAAACAATCGGTTCAAGATAACGTGACTCTATCAACCAGCCACCTTAAAACGCCCTGGCCGAGGAAACAGAGGTTACACAGTAATCAACGTGGTTAGATCAATATGCATTAGGTCTGCTGAAGTGATCAGCCGAACCAGATGACCATTTGGAAGGGTGAGAATAGCATTACACATCTGTCCGGCGCAAGTGATTAGCAAAAGTTATACGACAGACAGGTTTGCTACCACTGCGGTTGACAAATGTGTGTTGAGAGTGAATAATGGGAGATTCAACTCAACATCGTTCCGCATAAGAAGACAGATCTTGACTATTATAATCGGCGTTACCGATATCCATCTTATTCCAACGTACTTCTTCAGAAGGTTCACTTTATTGTCATATCAATAGGGTGTGTTAGAAAAAGCCTTCTATATCAACCACTAACGTGAACTTGTTTCGAGGTATGAGCTACAGTTATGCATCAATGCCTGAATTTGTAATCAGGATATCGTTGTACGGATTTTTGTGTGACTCCGATAATGGCAGTTCGAAATGTGACAAAACTGCCAGATATTGATTTGCGATGGGGACGTGCATTTAGAAGGGAACGATACTGAGCTGAGTAAAATAGCACTGGATGGAAAACAAAAGCTCGGTTCGACGTGGTTAGTATTCAGTAAAAAGGAGCACTAAATAGTATTTATAATCCATATTATCATAGGGTTGGTGTTCAATAATATAACGGCCATCGAATGGAGCGCGTGGTTTATTCGGAACTAATGATAGATTACTAAATCGGAGGCGTGAGTATTGCAACACTCGGTGAAATATTCCAACGCGGCGGTAAGGTATATCCAGGAGTTCACAGGGAACGGATTGCAGACAACGCGGGCAACCGGACGAGTCATCGTTCACCGAAATCGGACGAGGAATTTGAAGCAAAGTACCCACGACAGAAGACGTCAGCCGCACATATAAACCAAGCCGAAATGCACGCAACGTGCAAGTGGAAACCGCCGCTGTGTTGTGGACTGGAATTCCGGCTCATGCAACACGAGCGCGCGCGTGGCATCGAAACGAGCGAGTTGGACAATAAAGATCACGCTTTACCGAAGGACTTTTTGCTACAAATACACAGATACAACGCACGACACTGCAGGTGATAACCTGCATCAATATCCTGACGCAAATTTTTGTGTACAGTGGTTTGGATGACAGAGACGTTCGTCAAGTCAACATAGGGAGAGTCAAACATTTGAACGAAAAATGGTATTGTTTGTATTGTATAACAGGCAGTTTCGTTTGTGAGTAGTATACTACTCACAAGCGACATTCGGGAACAAAGGGCAAGCCTCAACGCCAGGAAGACGACGGACCAGAAGCGACTATCGGAATAGTGTGTACGCGCTATGGGGGAAGTGCCACCAGGGCGAATGACAACGTACTGCTACCCAATGTGCGTGAATGCACGTCAGCCGTGCAAATGAGTGTACGTGTTCGTGGTCCCATGTTTAACATAACCTGTACGGGAGTTCGTGCAATAAACGAATTGCAGGCCAAGCGTATTTTGCGGTCACAACTGGTGCCGTGACGAACGTGAGGATGAAGATACCCTGGCCGCAGCCGTTCGAAGATGGAGACGTCCGGACGTTCCTGGAGGACTTCGAGGACGTGGCCGAAGTGGTCGGAGTCAAGACCGACCGTGGGAAGCTGGCTGCCCTGCGGACGCTGGTGAAGGGCAGGGCGAAGGCGGTGCTGGACGCAGCGCGAAGAGGCCCTGCGAAGATGGAGTGGGCCGCTGCGAAGGAGGCGCTGGTGGCTGCGTTTGACAGCCCGGCCGACCGCCAGGAGGCCATGCGGCGGTTCAAGGCGGCCAGGCTTGGACAAGGAGCGGATCCATCCGTGTTCGCTGCCACTCTGCAAGGTTTGCTGGACAGGGCTCTGCCAGGATTGGATCAAGAACCACGACGGCAGTTGTTAACGGAGCAGTTTACTGAAGGTCTCCCGACGGCGGTTCGCAACCATGTCGCCCGGCGGATGGACCTCAGTGGATGCGAACGGCAATACGGACAAGACACTGGAAGAAATGCAGAAGACAATGGAGCAGCTCGCAGCGGATGTAGCTGCCTTGAGAACAGCACCACGGAAGAACGATCGACTAGGAGGCTGCTTCATCTGTGGGGAAAAAGGACACTGGAAGAAGGATTGCCCAACCCGGCGGATTAAGAGGTTTAAAAATAGTGTTTCATGATTGTTCCTTTTGTTGGGCGGGTCAACTAGTAATGGGAGCAATTGAGAGGGGCCGTACATACAAGGGTTGAAGTTGACGGAGAGATAGAACAGTGCTTGGTCGATACAGGGGCGGCTATTTCGTTGATTGCTCGCGCAGAAAAGCAAAACGTAGAACCGACATCCATGATGATCAGGACAGTTGGAGGTCATAGTCTTACTGGTTGACGGTGTGAAAGAATGTGGGGTGCGTATCGGCAGCCATATCGTAAAGCATAGTTTCGTTGTGTCCCAGAAACCAGGCAAACGATCCTTGGAGCCGATTTCCTCACTGCAACAGATGCCGTGATTGACTTGAAGCTCAAAAAGTTGTCAACCAGGTATGGCTCCTTGACACTCACGGGACAGCGACAGGATAGCGTCAACCAAGTACGCGCGGCTAAAACCCCACTTGCACAGCCCGTACAACTCGCCTGTTCTCCTGGTGAAGAAGTCCAACGGGAAGTACCGCTTTTGTGTGGATTTTAGACGGCTGAATGAGGTAACACAGAACACAGTTGTGCCAATACCGTCCGTCGCTGATATTTTTGATAAGCTGCAACAGGCGAAGTTGTTCACGGTGTTGGACTTACGCTCCGGATACTGGCAGGTACCAATCAAACCACGGATCGTGAGAAAACCGCATTCACGGTAGGCGAAAAACAGTACCAATTCAAGCGCATGCCGTTTGGCCTATCCGGGGCACCGTTCACATTTCGACGCCTGATGGTTCAGCTGGTAAAACGACTGGATAATGTGGCGGTATATGGAGATGACATTGTTATATATAGTAACACGGAATCGGAACATGCTGCCCATATAGATGCTGTCTTAAATCGAATTAAGAACTCAGGACTCCGGATTAGTGCTGATAAGTAGTGAGTAGTATACTACTCACAAACGAAACGGCCTGTTATACATTTGCAGGCTAGAAACTAATACCTACGACACCATCCAAACAAAAATAACAGTTCAAGTGGGCTGGTTTTGTCAGCGAAGATCCCATACATCAAATTAATCGTGGAGCAGACTTGTGGATACATAGACTCGATCTAACATCAATGTGGATAGTAAATAAAGCGATGATGACAGACACAGGAAAATGAACACAGAAGAATACACTCACAATTGCGGCCAGACTGAACTGGTTTCAAGCAGAAGTAAACTCATTAACTTGATTGCAAAATTACCTAACAGCACCCAATCAGCTATCTTGCAAACTGTTCCAATAGACAGCGGTTCCGATGATAAATACAGTATGCGGCACTACAGGTATTTCAACAGTATAGAGAGTACGCGCTTTGGATAGTTAGGGTTGTGAATCTGGATCATACAGAGGATGGATTGTTTAACTGAACCTTACTGAAATAACAAAAAAGGAACGTTTCCAGATGGATTATGACTATAAAACGATAGAGATAGAGATTTTAGTTTTCACTCCATAACACGATGATCGTCATGTATAGGCTGGATACGGTCAGGCTATTCAAACAAGAGAGAAACAGTTGTTGCAGCTCAGCAGAGACCTGCGGCAATCGGACGACATTACTCGTGAAATAAGCACGATATGGCAACAAGACTAATTCAAAACTGTAGAACTCGGAAATGATCGACCATGGAACGCCTATCTGGTGCGGGCGACGACAATGACCCGAAAGATGCGTACAGGTTGGAAGAAACAGACGAGACTTATGCTCTCAGATTTGAGCTGAAAGTAAGAGAAAGAAAAGTGTGTATTTGCTCCCTTCATTGTCCCATCAGTCATAGTGTAGCATGCTGTAGATAACATATGTGGAATACTGAGGCTTCCTGGTTCACATATACTACCAGGCAATCACCCCTGAAAGAATCGCTAAACTCTCGTTTCGATTTTGCTAGAGCACACTAGCAATGCATATCCGTGAAAAGGCTGGGATTCAAACGTCCGCCACACTTTTATGAGGCAACCGTGCTGACAGCTGAGCTACTGATACCAAATAAACTGATTAAATGTAAACGTTCAGATGAAGTCTCCAACTCAGTGGGCGACAATACGTTCGTAGTTACCAATAAGACCTGACAGTTAAGCTCCTTCGGGTGCCATGTACGCCTCGAAATATTTTGAGCGAACACCGTGACAGCTGTGAACTGAAATTTCATTGGTCAGATTCACACTGTTAGACAAATTTTTAAATGCGTCTACAACTCTGTCCACTTGTCCGTTAGAGTGTAATTGTGAAGATATGATGAGAACATTAATTTCAAATTGGTCGCAAAACGTGGGAGATCCAGCAGTTTGCAATGGTTACAGACCACTGATCTGCAAAACATCAGAAAGCTTTCAACATTAGGTGAGCTTGAATTTTTGGAAATCTATGCAGGTAGTATTGAAACACATTTTCAGGGAACAGCACCGTCTTGGTCTATTTGTTATCTATGACCACAGTGTGATTTTGTAACAGACACAGCTTTGACAAATCTGAGCATCTGATAGGATCGAACAAGTTACAGGAATTTACTGACCAAAGTGAAAATTGAACAACTGTACAAATCATAACAACAGGTTCGGTCAAAGACAAGAACTTATCGAATACGGTTCTGTTCCCTGGGAACTGGTTCATCAGTCGGATTTGTAAGTTAACATTGAGGATAGAAGAATGTTCCAATTCGACCTCATTCAGAGCACACTGGCAGTTAACGTTCAGACTGTGGTCACACAGTAGCCAGCTTTAATCTACCCCACTGCAAAATTGGAATGAAACAGTGTGATTATTTCACGAAACAAAATTTTCACGACATTCAACCACCGTAGATAGCCACCGTTATCGGTATTCGTGATAGGTAAGGAACATTCTGTACCCGATCGTCCATCTTCAGAATACAGCTCACAATGGAGGTGCTGTGAGATATCTGTCCGTTGCGAATGTGACCACGCCATAAGAAGCCCAGTTTTACGAAAAGTCAGATGAACAGAACAGTCACAGAAACGACAGATTTGTACTAAATCAACAAGAACTAGGTTTGGTAATGAAGGGCCTTATTAGGTGAACGAAGAAAAACAGCACAATGAAGATGAACTGAAATGTTTAATGAGAGATTGCGACGCTACAGATAATGAAAGTCAACGTTCGTTATGTTTGCTTATGCCTCGATAGGTTATTCGCATTCATCGTACACATTTCTCTACGATGCAAAAACGGTCAACTGTTTTGACACCAATCTACAGAATACTAATGTTGTCAACCAACAACCGTCTACCTTGCCTCCTCATCGCACACTGTGTGTATCAGCCAACACGTGAATATATTTCCGCTAACGTAAGTGACTTAAAGACAGCAGCCCACTAAGATGACGGAATATGTTCTCAGTCGGATGAACGACCGCTTCGGTTAAACAACTGGAATCCATACATCCGCGGGTCGAGCGGTATGCACATGATCGCACGTCACGAAGTCAAAATAGCACAAGGCATGGACAGTCCTTCAGTACTCTGCACAGCGGAATGAAAGGTAGTCACGATCTATTCATGTAAGAGACAGTTAATGATTGAAACCATCAGTGCCCGAAAGAAAAGGTTTATCAAATCAGCATCATGTTGGTAATGTTCTTGAATTGTTGCATGGTAAGACATAATCCATGGACGTTTGATGTATGAGTATCTTGTAATTTCTGCTTCTGCAGAAAAGCACGTTTCAATTATAACTTCATGCACCAAACGAAGTCTACTTTGAAGGAGGGATAACAAACAGAGCTCTATGGGTGAATGTCACGCGACCACCAGCGCGGTCAAACCACCGGGAATCGTGGGTCGCCAATAGTGAGGATAAATTGGTCGGAATTGTACTCACCGTTACGTCACAGGGTTGGCAACAAAATTGCAGATAGGAATGGTGTTTGGTGATGTGATCTCTGGCCTCGGTAAGTATGGGGCCTGAACAAGCGTCCGGGAGCAAAATGTTGGACAGCGTGACCCGGTGGTATTTGAATCAGCAGAAGCCAATAATCGGTTGACGGCGGCTGGCGGGAATTCTTTGGGCTACACGAACAGCCTGCATAAGGTCAACGCAATGGTCTGGATCAACAAGAGGTGCTGCTAGAAGACTGTTAAAATGACCACCAGCCACGCGGGAAGACGATTCCACGCCTCATTAACCTACGTCTACGTACCACAGCAGGCAAACGAGCAAACAAGCCCAGACTGGTTAACCAGACGTTTCATCCTACAAGCCTAATGTCGTCATAGGATGCATATAGCGCCCTTGAGTGGTAAACGGACACATTATTCTCGTCACTGCAGTAATATTAGCATGTATGGTTCGTTTTATCGTGCTCTTAACTACAAATCAAGCACGATAACTCGTTGGTTTTTAACTCTTTGTGGCTTAACCAAGGAATTATTTAATAACAAATCAATCACCATCATCCTCAACTGCAATTCCCGGTCTAGCGTCTCTAGAAAGAGATTACCATTGCTCTAGTGGTGTCACGCCAAATAAGAATTCAATACCGTTCATAAACCATGCAGTGTCCACCACTGAGATCAACCGATGCGCCCATTCGATTTTGTCTGAACATCTACCTTTGCATACGACCATCGTCCAAAGCTAGTACGGTTAACATGTGATGCAATGACATAGTTGGTCGCACGTTTTACACCACTTAAATATTTGACCACAAATCACGTGGTGATCGGTGAATGACAAACGACAGGTGCGTTACATCGATCAAACTGTCAACCTGTTGATTTGTGGCCACATAAACAGTGTTTGTTGATTTTACACACTCTAATCGATCTGCACATTGCATGAGCAAAAACACTCTATTTAAATGAGTTGAGTTGATGAAATGTTATTACCAGATATGAATTCTCGTCACGTATAATCTGCATAAAGCAGATTTTATATAATCAGTCTAGAGGACTGGAAAGTAGCTTTGGGACGGAAGTTGTATCATGCACCTCACATGCACTTTCAACTTTGAGCCGAACCCTTGGGAACTAAGAATAGGGCGGATGTTGTTCACGGCAGTGGGCAGAGAAACGGTAGGTTGGTAGACAAGCACCAATGTATAGAGCAAAAATAAACAGACTGCCACTTCATGAAGAGGAACCAACGACGCGATGGATATAGGTCTCACAATGAACGCAGCGTCTTGCCATGTCAAAGATCACTTCCAACTAGCGGTGCTGACGGTTGCGCAGTCTTTAACACCACAGACAGCACAATAGAATATTATTTAACAGAGTGCTTAACGCTTAGATAAGCAGTGACCACGTCACAGTGTGGTCACTTTATGATTCCCTTCAACCCTCAGCAGTCACGCTGAAAAAGTTGCGGCGCGGTAAGTGCTCCATCACACGGAATACATGATCCAATCAGTGTAGTGCACTTCCATTAGTTCACGAATGCAGATATTTCCAGAGCACACGCCGGAAGATTGTGGCACTGCATACGCAACCAGCCAATGCAACATGGAGAATGTTATATTTACAACGATGGTCGAATACCAAGAGCCTTCCGCTGGAAGTGATTGGGTTTTTGAGTCAAATTAATACTGAGCATATACACGCACTGTAAATTCTACTTTCCAGATGCCTTCGCTAGAGTACAAATACTGAAGACCTGTAAATGCGCCAATTGCCTTCATAATCCACACAGACGCCTTCTCAGCAATATTACATCACCCAAGCAGGTGAAACAAACAAGTCGTAAGCTACGTGCTTGAAACAACAGTGACAGAGTCAGGACTAACTCAATATTGTAACACTCCACACAACGAATATATCGATCCAGGGTTGTGAATGCCGCCGTTGTCTGACTGAGTTGTATATGAAGTGATATTTAGTGGAATAGGAATAAACACTTGAATGCAGCTGTCCAACAGATACCAGCCTGGCTTCACTCGACTGACTGCAAGATACAGGCGCTCAAATGTTGAGCATTTGGGTGTAGACTCATGGACCTACTGAAATTAGATAGTTCCTTCTAACTAAAAACTGGACTTTCTTTATCCACATGGTTGTATGCTAGTTAAATACCAATACAACCCCGCGACACATTACTGTCAATGACAAGTAACTACGAATTTCCACCATATAAATTGTTCTCAGAGGCAGCAGTGAAAGGTCGATGGGAAATAAAACACGAAATTCTAAACGCGTTGAAATCACTGACGAACGTTTTCTCATAAACCAGATTTAATTGCCAGCTACGATTCCTGCCATAAGTAAAGTTACATCTGAAGTCACGTTGGACAGAATGATATACTCCAAGCATTTGCTGTTAATAACGTTATGACGACAACGTTAACCGCAAATCTGCGGCCTTCTCTTATGTGTATGACTGCATTTTACTTCGTTCGCTGTGGAGACCGAAGTTTACGTGGGTCGCACAAGACAGGCGCTTATCTGAACGTATTCGTGAGTATCCATGCCACAACCTGGATCTCCAACGAAGTCACCAAACCAATACACGCAATGTTTGCAGCAATCTCAGAAGATCAGGTGTTGACTAAACATCATAACTTATCAGCGCAGCGTTCTTTTTCGCCTCCGAGCATTTCATCAGCGAGTTCAGCAGCCGGTCACCATCAAAAGTCAAATGTCCAGATGCTGCGAACTATTTGTTAGCCACAGCTCCAAGCGGTTGCGAATTGAGTCAATAAAAAAAAAACCACCTTATTGCTCAGCAAAAGCGAGTTTGTCGACGTTGAGTTGCCATGGTAACCACCACACCACGACCGATCAAAGCGCCATGGTTCCAGTTGCGTCATAATTGTGACGTAATCGTATCAAAACGTTGTCTCCGTGTGTGCCAATGACGTGTCTGACCTCACTTGAACTTGTTACTTGTTTTTGTTTGTTTCGCCCTGACAACCCTGTTTCCATATAAATGTTATGTAATTAGCCTGATGATGAATAGCCGGGAACGACCTCGTTCGCTACACTGTTGGTTTCTGATGCATATTTGTGTCAATATCAAGAAATGTGTCTCAACTGACTTTCCGTCCTGGATTCTATGACTATTTGCATATGGTGTTAGGGGTGTGTATGTCAACTTCGATGTGCGTTCGCAACCATAGACAGAAATTGTGCCAACCTGGTCTTGGTTTCCCAACCAGTTTTTTGACGGCCATTGACCATCAGCAATTCTTATAACCCAGGTCCAGTTTAAAATTACCCCGGTGAATTTCCATCTGTTTGCAATGTCCGGAAAATTTATATGATTTTCGATACAGATATTTCATTATTAGGAGACTCTTTGTTGGGAATCGTACATAATGTTGGCAACAGTCAAAAACACCCATATTTCCAACATCCGCGTCAACAGAATGCTGCAGAAGGTCACGGGGCACCCTTGTGGAAGTCGTCAACACTGCCGTCTGTTCTACTCATAC
>LOND01001132.1:87200-101378 GCA_014220965.1 Paragonimus kellicotti
TAATCCCAGCCGTTGCAAATATCTGCGCTACTGGAGCGTAACCGCAGTCTACTACTGTTTTTTCGATAGGAGCCGATTAGGAAGTCTATGGAAATGCGATAGCTGTCATGTGTTGAGTGGTGTTCAATTTATATTGACCACAATCATCAACAACCCTCGTATTCATTCCGGCATTGCCATTAAAAAGATTGAGCACAGCGTCAAACCAACTCATCGTATTCCATTGGAAGTTTTTTTCCAGTGTATAGACTACGAAATATGATTAGAGGTCCTCCGGCACGCTGCAGTTATTATGTGCCCCTTACGAAGTCTCAGGTGTCAGCACATCCACACTTTTTAATACACTCAGCATCATCATGCATATTTGTTAGTTAAGAATCCCCAGGGTAGTCATCAGAAAACAATAGTGAATGCCGGAATGAATACGAGGGTTGTTGATGATTGTGGTCAATATAAATTGAACACCACTCAACACATGACAGCTATCGCATTTCCATAGACTTCCTAATCGGCTCCTATCGAAAAAACAGTAGTAGACTGCGGTTACGCTCCAGTAGCGCAGATATTTGCAACGGCTGGGATTAGAATTTCAGACGTCTTCGTGAAGCAACCGTGTTGACCGCTGGACTCACTAAACTCACATTAGGCACCGCTGAGAAAGCATATACAAACGCCTATCCACGTTCGCTTGTGAATAACTCTGATTGCCCGATCGCCTCAAGATGAAACATCATAACTGCCTTGTTGACTCCAATCGGTGACCTTACGAACAGGAATTCCCTGCAAGTTGAAAGCACAGAAATCACCAGTTATTGAGCAGTACTTTGATCAATGAATGGTAAAATGGGATTTTGGCTGATGCAAACGGAGCATCACCGACAACTGATAGCAAGTTTTACATTCCCATAAAGTTTCCGACCAGCCCTTTTCAGAACAAAGCACCATACTTGAGTTCAGTTCGTGTAAGAGCTCGTGAGTAGTACCTATCATTACTACGATCGAAATTGACTCAAGCTAAGTTATCATGAAACAACTGTGTCAAACACTGCACAGCAAGAGTTCCAATTCCGACCGGGTATGGATATGCAACGAGTATGGCGCTGAATTTTATGAGTGAAAATGGCTGTCAACATTCTTTTGATTTATAATCGTCCGGTAATCTTTAGGCGTGTTGTGTACTATGTGGGCCGCGCACACGAGTGTGTCTCTAACTTGTCATCGACTGGCTGGTCTACTGACCAGTCAATCTTGTATTCGCGTGCCTGTAATCATTTGACGTTCACGACCCGTGCACCATCGGACTAAACTATTTAATAAGATTGACCACTAGCCTTGGTTCAGTTTGTTCCCATTCACTCGTGTAGATGTACAAGTCTTGCGCAATCACGTTGCTTACTTGCGGCTCGAATACCACTGCTTGGTGACGACAGCTTGAACTAACAAAAGTATTTTGAGTCACTAGATACGAACTTCCATAACGCTGGTTTAACTACAAATTCCCGATCAGTTCTAGATTGTGCATTTAGCTACTGAGTCTGGGGCCTTTCTGAAGACTACATAGAAACGGTACACATTTACAGCTATAAGCTCCTAGGAATAATAAACTTAAATCTATGCAGCTTCTCAGACATGAAGGCCGGAGAACGTATGAGGCATTGAAACAGAAGACGTTTGTAGGGGACGCTCTTCAAACTTTGGACAAACACTGAGGACTGCGAGATAACACATGCAGAGCGGTTTAACTTTTCACAATTGTGACAATAACCCGATTAAAAAAACCGGAAAACTTTATCTTATACCTTTGATTTGCGCTATGTATCAGTGTGAACAGTTTTGAATAACAGTAACAGAAGGCTTTATTAAGACGAAGTCAACGGTTTCGTTGAATGTTATGACTTGTCTTGGTAGGACGAAAGCATCTAATGTTCATGCAGGCTTTCGTAAATCGCGCTATCCGACTTTATTTTTTGACAATATTGGAAGAATTCCTAGGCGACTGCATCGAATAGGATTGATAATCAACGTAATTCCTCTAATCATCACAGCAACGACTGATACTACCGTCCAAGCAAAAAGCTAGTTTAACTGCTCCCCAATAAATCGGTCGAAAAGATCTGATCGAGCTGTGGTAACGTCCAGAGTTGGCGCATCCGTCAGTTGCACTTCTAAAAAATATCCGGTTATTCGTGTCTGTAATTTCTCATGCATGCCTAACAGCAACATCAATATTGAGAAGTTCCTCTTGCCTACTGTAGAGGAAATAACTGTCGACCGATCTAGAGCAATGGTATTTTCAAAGCATGACAATACAAGCGTTCACTTTCAAGTCACTGGCCCAACACCTCTTCCGACACTACTCACACAAGACGTTCGATATCAGAATAAGGTGCTTCCGCTGGACCTCAAAGGTGCTCCTGCAGCGCGTCAAAGGTTTATTAATAATGGCTGGTTTTAAAGATTGTGTTGTACACGTGGATGATAATTGCGACCCTAGAATAGCCTGTGATGATCATGATTAATTTACGTTCTATCCTTCGCTAACTAAATGATCTAGATTTACGGCCAAACTTTCAAAAACGTCAGTTTATCATATGGAAAGTCGGTGCTAAACCTAGTGGACTGACCGTGCCACAAACTGTGAAACAAGCCAAACAGTTTCTGGGTCTCTGCCAATATTAGTTAGGACATTTTAAGAATTTCGCAATCGTTCCTAATATGTTGTGTTAGTTAACAAGGCGAAACGAGCCGGTTATTTGAGGTCTCGATTTTGACAACAGCAGGCTCTGTCCTTATGCAGTCCATTTTAGATCGAAAGACGCCTCTGGTGTCAGTCTGAGTGCTGTTTTACCATAAGTACAAAACTGGGGAAAAGGCGGGCGTGTATGAATCCAAAAAACCGTTAGTCTCTGAAAAAGACCATTCCACACATGAAAAAACCCTCGCACGTTTGAATTGGTGAAAAATACCACCTCGGTCTCTTCGAACGCCAGCCTGTTCTGTGCACTGACCATGCATCTACTACTACACCCCTCTGTTGCAAAAATAAATGGCAGAAATCTTCATGAATCAGTCGGTCGTACGTATACATCTAGTGAATTACGATACTGAATTTCGCGATAGAGCGGAACAACGAAATCGGGTAGCTGTGCTTTCGAGTCTGCCTGCAGAAAAAAAACTCAGAAGTCAGGAGGAATTATGTTCTCAACAACGTTCATTCGGCATCCATAACTGAGAAGAATATTTAAAAAAAAGTGACCAAGAGAACGATTTGATGCTTACGAAAGTTCGCGATTATATGCTGACTTCATGGTATGATAAAAACGCCCTCCAGCATGGACGATTATTTTGTTTGGCTGCCTGATACGATATATCAAGTATTTTAAGGGGAATTCGTTTTATCATACCACAGTCTCTTACTCAAGGTGTAATAGCTAACGGCAATGAAGGACATCCCGGCAGAGTAACGATGAAAGCCCGTACTCACGAATACTACTAGTAACCGAGCTTAGGCTCGGGAGCGGAGACGGTAATCCGAACCCGTTCTGCCTGTCAACATTGAGGACAGACTGGCAAGCTGAACAAGAAGCCAGCTCAGCCGATTGAGCATACCATGAAACGATAGTTCAACATCGCGATTGATATCACAGGACCGTATACAACAACTAAAATTTTTACACCAAAGTACTTGAAGTTTCTCATTCTGATGAGGGAATTACAAAAGTAATTTTGAAACGGTTGCAGCAACTCCTCTTCGAATCCACGTTGTTTGAAGAAATAAGTACCGGTAGTATACTTCAGTTTTGCAACACAGCTCATACGAATTTTGCTTACGAATGACGTTCAATATGTAAAGAAATGGTGTTATACAATCCAGCAGTCGACAGCGCGGTTGGACGGCATAAACGCACACAAAAAGAATCTATTTAAACGAATGCATGTGGGGCAAACAGGAGGAAGCGTTCGCTATTTCAATAACATGGGATTACACCCCACAGGGCTATAAGAAAACACCATCTCACTTAATGATTGGGAAGCAAATAAGAACACGGTTCAATGCTGCTTACATCCAACGAATGGATGAAGAAATGGGTCAAATTTAAATTGCATATCTGGAAGATTTGTTCGTGTGCGAAAAGTGCAGAATCGGAAAGGTAGTAATGTTTCGTCCGCTCATTTAAAAACAAAGCTGTTTTTTCCACCAGTTATCTACAGACGGTAGTGAAAGTAAAGCGTCTGTACACAACTATATCCGGCAACTATCCATCATCATTCATACGAGTACGAAGTAGACTTAGAAGTCGCAAGATGAACACGTCACACCTCGCAATGTTCCATCAGACTGGGCATAAATGTGTTCTATCTGGACCGCGTACGCGAGTGTGTGACGGTCTGGTCACTGACTGGCTAATCTTCTGACTAATCGGTCTTGTCTGTGTCATCATCTTACACCCGAGGTCCATCACTTAGTCAGACAACTGCATTTAGGCTGCCTGCTAATCCTGATTTCCTCTGTTCTGACCCACTGTTATGCGTTGGTACTTCGCACACTTGCGGTAAGAATACTAATATTTACCGCTCACGTACACTAAAGGCTGCAGATGGCAGAGTTGTTTACAATCGAAGCAATCACCATCCGCTTTCCCGAAACCAGTATTATGTAAACAAACAGAACTATTCAAATCGTAGCATATCCTTTCAAGCGGACATGATGGTAACATGTTCACTCTAACATAAAACAGCACTGGTCAATTGGCCAGTTCATTTATCTAGTAACCGTTGGGAATCGGTATGCTACTGTACGACCACACGTAATATGCTCAACCCACCTCACCGTCAGCATTCAACAGTCACTGAAAACCGGTAGAGGGACTTGGTTGATAAACATCGAACACCACTCATACGTGATCACACCATTCGTATTCAGACAGACATTTTTAGCCAGTCCTTTGAGAAAGAAATATGATGCTCCAGTCCTGTCAACAATGCGTACAATTGTCAAGACCACATCACCACCATTATAGACAGCAATACATCAGTGGTTCTCACATGCTTAACTGCCAAACGACCACAGGTTGAATTCCGACCCAAGTTCTTAGGCCGCAACAGTGTTGGCCACTGCACCACTAACCTCATATCGGACATGATCGAACGATCCAATCCCCACGAACAGTACTTCTCGCCGAGTTGTAATCACCGAGCTCGGTAAATGATGGTTCGGTTACTGATAAGCAGTTGGAGGGTTGGTTGATATACGTTGCAATCTCTAAAAGAATCAACATACATGAGTTCGCCGACTCTAATTCCTGATTCGCACACTGACGCCGTGCCCGACTGGGCAGACTGAAATACGATACACATACATGTACACGCCAGGAGTGAATTGTCGAAAAGAAATTTATTTGCGACTTGTTTTGTTACGTAAAGTAGAGGACCGCTATAAAAAAAAGCCAGGGGACCATGGAAACAGTTCGCTAGGGTAGTCATTCTATCATGATGTTTAACTTAAGAAAACACGATTTGTTAAAGATATATTCTATGAGCAGACATGTTCTATGTCACATCGACGGCTATTCCGATGTCGCTGAAATGTATATAACAGAGTAACCATTAACATGTAATCAGTGCTACAACAAGAGACCTGTGTGCGCGAGATGTAACATGGTTGTTCAGAGTGAAGAAGGGGTTGATTCAGGAAATTCGAATCACGGCTTCCGATCAAACGACTTGACCAGCAGGGTAGCATGCAGAAGCACGGAGCCCGCTGGGGACCGGCGCCCAGGTGCTCAGCGTACCCAATGACCAACATTTCCTTCCAAATGATTCGGCATGAGATCTTTCTGCTCTGATTAAACAATGGATCATAAATCCGAATATAGCCTCGAGTGTCATTCTAGTGAACAGAAAACTCGCCTCGAGGAGGCAGTGACTATATCTTCAAACGGTTGGCGGCATCCGAAACGGATTAGCCTGTCACAGTGACCGAAGCCAGAGGACGCCTGCGCTTCAAACCATCACCCCAAGTGGCTTGCGCTGCACCACTTCAATTATGCAAAGACAAGTGATGCCAGTATGAACTGTTAGTCGATGCTGGTTAGACGAACTCGTTGCTCTATTCACACTGAAAATTAATATTTGTCATGCACGTGGTCCAACCATGACCCTCGGATCAGCCAACTTCAGTCGGGAACAACAGGAGCTGTTGGTCATTTGGTGACCGCATTTACCGAGTAATTTACACGGTCAATTAGAATATTGGAAATTGTAACATTTCCATGGCCAAGTCAAAAGTTAAACGGATTGCCATAGTACCAGCCCTTCGAAGAATGCCTGTGACCGCCACGATATCCACGAGTCCTGCGAAAACGATTTCTGGCTGTGAACTAGACAACGGTAATGAAGGGGGCAGAGCAATCAGCAAGTTTACTTACAGGGTACTCAGATGCCGGTTTGCAAAATGTGTAGGCACCTAATGTTCGAGTTTGGATATTGGCATTTGTGAACCAAGACCTAGTTATCATCCTTATAAAATGGAATATGGCCAGCTTATTTTCTCCGCATGGCTGTATGACAGTGAAGCACCAGCACTGACTACTGACGCATTTTTGTCAACAATACGAGAGAGAGAACACACATCTTGTATTCCATTATCCAACGTTATCAGAACAAAATCCAACCAAGAGGAAACAAGCATCTTCGAAAAATTTCATCTCAACCAACACGCTGTTTGCAGATAGTGTATATAAGAGTGGTTCGAAGTTCAAACACAGTTTCAAGGAGGATGACCGGAGGTTGACATCAGAACTAACAATTATTTACACGGTTTAAAGGACCGAAAAAACGTCTCAATTCATGCTACTCAGCAGTTGCTCTTCTGATTTTTAAAACGAGAGTACGGAGTCAACTTAGCAGACAGAAACACCACTCTGGTCTCGATCGTATCTAAATTATTCGAATGCCTCACTACATAAATTCATCACGTTCAGAAAAGGACAAAGTAGCAGAGTTGGATGAATGCCAAAACACTGTCTTTTCTTCCACAAAGATAATGGTGACAGTGAGGCATCAAATAACCCGCGTGTAATTGTGCTTCAATTGAAGAGAGTGCGGTACTATGTTCAAGAATAAACTAGAATGTGACCATTTTACTTGGTTTGAAGTGTAACGTAATTGATAATATCCGCTAAAATCTTATCGACTTAGATGATACGGCCTCACCCAAGTCAAGGGATAGGGTAGATAAATTATGTCATTGTTTCACAACGCTCACTTCCAGAAGGACTACACATCAGGTTCGGTCCCAGGCAATCAAAAAGAATCCAACAGCCTATGTGGTGAAGGCCCGGAACTAAAAACGTCTCCGTTTTGAGCAATTACGAAAGTGCTTTTCGACCTAGTTGGTTTACCGTGACCGTCATAAAATATTGTCTAGGTAGCATTTTTACTCATTTCTACGATGCTTCCAAATAAACGACCCTGACAGCCAGTCGCAGGGTAACAGATGAGTGCCGGTTATTGTGACCGCTACTGCCTAGGTTGTAGCGGTCCGATAATACCCAGTTTCCACGTGGCCTATTAAGCCAAACGGGAACTAGTCCACAGTCGCAGGTGATCAGGGCCTGGTAGGCATACAGAACATAACTAGCTTATTTCCTGGGAGAGTAAACTCCAAGATAAAGCTGGAAATGTGTTGAGACATACTGAATTCCATACGTAATGTGGATCGTCAGCACATGTGCGCTTGTCTTAAAGATTACTGACACATACCTGTTCAAAAGTTGATTGGAATGTGCCGCACTGAAATTCTGACGCCGTTTCAAAAAATCTGGCAACAACGTCAACTGAGTCGAAGGACACTGGCGAAGTTGAGTGGGCATGCAGTGACAGTGACTACTATGCGGGAACACCCAATAAAATTGGGATTTCAAGTTGAACATCACCCACAATTGATCGCAGCTGTCGCATTCCCATAGACTTTCCAGTCGGCCCCTTTCGAAAGAAGCACTAGACTCGAGTTTCGCTCTCATTAGAGCTCGTCAGTAGTGCATATCCTTGCCACTGCCGGGACTAGAACTCCGGCCACGCTTTCATGAGGCAACCGTGTTGACCACTGCGCCATTGACCTCACATTAGGCACGACCGAATTATCATATGTGAACGCTCAACCACTTTCGCTTGTGAGTAATGATCAGGTTGCCCGATCGTCTCGATAGGAGACACAGTTACTGTCTGTTAACTCCAATCGATAACCCCGCGATTAGGACTTCCTAGACAGGTCGAAATCTCCGATCTCATTAAACCTGGAAAGTCCATGGGAATGCGACAGCTACGATCAATTGTGGGTGATGTTCAACTTGAAATTAACCAAATCCCAGACTACTCATCAGTAATATAAAATGAGGATTGTTGAGGATATTAATGGCGATGTTTTGTCGATGAGCTGTTTTTGTATAAGCCGATATCGACTGGCTGTTGGTGTTTGGTTTAAAGACGAGAAAGCATTTACTACGGCCTCAAAAGGGACTGAGGTCCTGCAAACAACTGGTTCCCAGGAACCAACAGCCGTTTCCACCCTGTTAGGTTTCATCAGCACCACACACACCGGTTGAAATATCTCAGCTTAAGCAGCCAGGAAGCGCAAGTTATGAAAAATAATTCAGACACCTCCCCCAGAGCCCCGCGGACGGAGGTTGCTATCCTGTGTTAGCCTAGAAGTTTGACACATTTTCACGAGTCGTGGGTTCAACTCCCTGGCATATTTGATGCCAATTAGACTCAGCAAGATTGAAACAGCTGACGGGAAGCGAGATCCAGTGTTTGTGGTAAAAATCCACGTTTGTGGATCTCTATGGGTTGACTTTTTTTAAAGAACCTAAAGTAAATATAGACAAGAAAATCAACCCAGCATAACATAACAGAGGAACTGATTTGGATAATCAGATTTTTACCTACGAAATAACATAGACGACCGAATGCTTAGTTGCAAGACAACTGAAGACGTTAACAGACATTTAGATTCAAAATGTTAGTGCTATCCAATCAGCACTCAGACAGAGTTGAACTGAAACTAACTCCACAACTTTTACATCCGTTTATGAGGTGCAATAGAAACCATCATATCATCATCATATCAGCCATGAGCCTGACCAAAAGGTACTGTGGCTCGGGCTGCCGCTCACCTCAACAGTGACGTGGAATATCCTAGAAGAAAACGTTACTAAGAAGGTTGAAAATTAATAGAAGTCTAAGCAAAAGAACTAGAAATGGTATGGATGCAGGTACGCCATTGACTGCGACACGCCGCCATCTCGGATAGCGTCTCCAACCAGCGGTTTGAGTGATCACGAGGACCCCATCCAGGCAGGCGACACCTACCCACTTTACTCAGTGGAGCAGTCAGGGTTCTCATATTTCGTGACCACGTTGTCGCTTGACCACCACGTGGTTTCACCCAACTGTTGGTGGTCTCAGTATATAATGCCGGTACGGTAAACGCTCAGCTGGCATACGGAGTACGTGACCTAACCATCGCAGGCTGTGCAACGTGAGTAGTTGACCAATTGATCGCGCATCCCGAGCGTTCCGGAATACGCGCCGGCGAACTGCCGCATTGCTCACGCGATCAGTCCACTTAATGTGGGCTATGGCGGAGACAACGATGGTCAAATACAGCAAGCTTGTTGATATCTTCCTTGCGAACAGGCCACGTTTCCGAACCATAGAGCAAAACAGAACGTACACAAGCATTATATACTCTTCCTTTCAGCGACAATCGAACGTCTTTTCGACGCCACAGATGACGCAGGTTGGCAAAGGCAACTCGTGCCTTTGCTATCCTCGTTGATATCTCATCAGCAATATTACAAGCTGACGAGATAGTGCTACCCAAGTATGTGAAACTGTCCACAGTCTCAAGCGGATTACCTGCAATAAAAAGTAGGAGTGGAAATGCCCCAGTCTTGAAGTAACACTTTGCACTTTGAAGGTGCGAAGCGCATTCCATACAAACCAGCCCGGTCATTCACCTTGTTCAGCATGTCTTCGGCAGAGGGGCTAAGTAAGACAATGTCGTCCGCGTACTCCAGATCGGTCAACCGAGCGCCAGGAAGCTCAACACCAAGTCCACTGGACTCCTTAAGCGCACCCTCTAAAATGTCGTCCATGACAAAATTGAACAGGAAAGGGGAAATCGGACACCCTTGACGAACACCACTAGAAGTGATGAATGCCCGAGACAGCTGTCCATAAACCCTCACCTGCTTGCAGAGTGAGCATACAGTGATCTCAACAGATTCACGTATTTCCCTGGTACTCCCTTGCGAAGAAGACAGTTCCAGAGAACGTTACGAGCAACTGAATCGAAAGCAGCCTTCAGGTCCAAAAAGACCAAGACCGTCGGCTGCCTATAAGAGTGCCGATGTTCCAAGATCCGTCGCAAGGTAAAAATGTGGTCAACGCACCCTCGACCGGATCGGAATCCTGCCTCTGTGGTTGTCACATAGACTTCGGGACCCCTTTTTGAAAACGGGAATTACTGTTGATAAGCACCAATCGCGAGGTACCTCTTCAGTCTCCCAAATCGTCTGGAGGAGTTTAGTCAGTTCTGATATCAACCTCTCCCCGCCATCCTTGAAAAGAGAAAGGAGGTCTGGTCCAGGAGCCTTATTACGCTTCAATAACCTTGAGCTCTAGGACCACTTCTGCTTCCGACGGAGGGCCGTCTGGAATGCAATAACTGACCATTCGGGTCCCGTCGTCCACATGATCTGGTTGAGGCCAGCTGAACTGTTCTTCAAAATGTTCAGCCCACCTGTCAAGTCGACGCGATTGATTGGTGATAAGTGAACCATCTTTTTCACATATGGTCTCACACACCGACTCGACGACCAGTACAACCACGGATCAGGGAAAAAAGCCTTCTGCAATTCCCAGATAAAAAGGCTCTTCCATCTCTTTCGACTGTTCGACCAAGTAGTGCTCACGGTCTTTGCGCAAGCTTTTAGTCAGCTTGCGTTTAAGTTCTCGACGGTCGTCATCATATTCAGAACCAGGTGGGATCGAGCGACGCTTGTTCATGAGGTTTATCGACGTGATGGAAATCCAGTTCTGTCGCAACTGAACAGCTCCTTCGGAACATACCTCTTCATAGCTGCGGCGATTTGTTCCCAGTGTTCGTTAGGATCACTCACCTGACTCGAACTGGGCAACTTGTTCACCAACGCCTTCTGGTAAGCGTTCTTTACACCCTCATCGCTCGAATGCCAGTTAATTACTTTGCATTTACGAGCGATTCCCACTCCAGCTTGACCACGAGATTCAGCTTCGGCGTCACCAGAAACCCTGAGAGAGAAGCGCTTGAATCGACAGTTATCTAGAGGTGAGCTCAAATGGATAACGGTGCTAGAATCGTAGACTCGCGTCTCCGACACGCAGCACACATCAAGCTCCAGACTTGAGAGAGTACTAGCCAGAGCAGCTTGCTGACCGACTTGTCGGAGAGTGCGGACATTGAAGGCGCCAATGTTTACCGGTTGTCTTGGCCTCAGAAAACAATTATCGCCCGAAGGCACATGGAAGGCAGAAGAAATGGGGGGTAAAAGTAGGAGAAAGTCGTATTGGGTTAGTAATGTCACTGTCGGGAGAGCGATAACTTCTGATACTTCCCGGTCGTTTATGCCGCGGAAGGGGGTTGACTTGAGGGACCCCATCCCGAGTCTCTGACCTGCGAGACAACAGGATACAGGGTTTTCTTGGGGGACCCTACCCGGAGCCAATGACTCAAAAGTCTGACTCACTTGGCAGTGAGGGGCTTGCCTAGCCCGAGGGCGCAGTGAATAAGACATTGATGTCTGATTCTGAGCACTGCTGCGCGCAGTGGATGTACTCGAAAGCTACATCGGGCTTTTGGGTGATAGATGTTTTTCGACCGTATTGGATAATACGCCGGCGGTCACGGTCAACCGTTGGGCGATCGGAGTGCTTTGTTTGAGGGTACCTTTTCTAACCCCCTTCTTCCTGATACGGAAGACAGCAGTGCCGCAACTATAAAAATAGTTCTGCTGTATGCCCATAGGATCGTGCCTCACTACCTAAGCACTCCTACGCGGTCAGTAGTGCGACATACAATCCTGAGTGTAACTGCTTTTCGTCTGGCTGCTCCCCTTTGGCCTGTCTGACAGGGTTGAACCTGGAAGGACCGGAGTCCTAGTCAGCATAGCCCGCCGGATCAAAACAGCACACAAGCCCGACCACCTCGTCAAGGTAGCAGTATAGGTCGGATAGAAACCAACCATGACGCAACTTCATTCATCTGAGTGATCGCACAGTATATGGCAGGTTACGGTGATCGAATGTAGGAATGTATGGGCTAACCATCACTCACGGGTAACAAGTAAATCAACGGCAATCTACTGAGAATTTTAATTGACAGTGGTGTTGCAAGTGAGCAAAGGGCTATACAAAACACGGAAGGTGGGATTATAAAATTTGACAACAAATACTAACTAAAGATCTTTTCTTTGAATGTCATGCGAATAAAAAACGGACGGGAATCGCAAAGTGCACGACTGCCAAAAAACACAAGGACAACGTTGACTCGGAGTGAACGAAAAGACAGCATGGAGATATGTAAACTTGGTATACTTTAACCTCCAAATATGCTTAGAGGCGTAGCGGTGTCCAATGTAAGTTTTGAACACGACTGAATTCTACTAATTAAAAAACAAGTTCAAAATCATTAGTGTAAATGGTCTTCTAGGTTCGAATCGAAATCAACACTCCACGGCTGTTGGTTGTCGTCTCTAGCTGGACCCAGAAAGTAGCAGCGGTTTCATCGTCATCACAACAGCTATGTACTGTAGCTCAGGCTGCCGCTCACCTCAACAGTGACGTGGAATATCCTAGAAGAAAACGGCGACTGGTTGCAATTGAATTTTTTTTACAAGGTAGTTCGCGTTTATCCGTTGTCAGCACCGCATCAAAAGGTTTCTCTGAGACATTACCGTTAGACAAACATGGAAACGAGTCTGAAATCCAAAGACAATGAGGGGAAAGTTACGGGACCTAGTTTCAAACGCCGTTGGGTCAAAATCAAACATTCATCACCAAATAGCCAGTCAGGTTTACAGTGAGAGTTCGGTGCCATCCGCTGTTCCCATCCGGCCTAGCCGTTTTTCTGTTGTGCAAGCAGAGATTTTCTACGAAGCCGTAAAACAAAGTGCGCACGAACAACGTCATGGTGCCCTGTGCACTAGCCGGTGCTTCATGTCACTGTATATGTTCCATTTCAGATAGCGAACGGCGCTAAGTTCATCATCATCATCATCATAGACAGCAATACATCAGTGGTTCACACTGATGCTTGACTGCCACACAACCACGAAGAACAAAGAAAAAAAAAACCTTATATAGGAAGAAAGAAGAAAACAGAGGAGGGGGGAAGTGGACCTAACTACTAAAAATAGCTACGTCTATATTCAAACATACAACATCAAGGCGCCTACACCTTGCAAACAAACAACCGAGCTGTGAGTGAAAGTAAGGCGTCATCAGCAAGACAGCTTCCTTACGGCTTTCACTGCCCCGCATCATAAAGTGCACTCACTTCACAGACAACTCGGACCAAACAACGACAGCATTCACGCCACTGAGCTCGATTAGCCGCCATCTCACCTAACGTCTCAAGCCACCGACTCTGAGTCGCGAGGGCCCCAGCCCGGGAGACGAACCCGACCTACAGTGACCAACCCCTTCGTGAACGATTTCATTTGTCTACGCCAGGTCATCATCTGTCCACCTCGCACCTTGCGCCAGTCAGCCGCAGCGTCCGCAAACAGTGCTCGGTGTGGCAAACGGCTAGCTGGCATCCTTAGTACATGACCCAACCATCTAAGTCTGTGCAAATGTAGCGACTGAACAAGAGAACTCGTTTGACAATCAGTGCCAAACACCCGCTTCCTAACCTCCTCGTTGCTTACTCGCTGGTGCCACCCGATACGAGCGATTGAACGCAGACATCGGTGGTCAAATACCTGAAGACGTTTCACGTCCTCTACCCTGAGTGGCCAGGTTTCGCTGCCGTAAAGTAATACGGCGCTCACTGTTGTTTGATATTCACAACCCTTAAGCGTTAGGGAAATACCTCGCTGTCGCCATAGGTATCTGAAATTAGCGAACACCGCC